>VXBC01009448.1:780783-846638 GCA_013399945.1 Ploceus nigricollis
TTACTGTGCTTCTCTTCTACTCACCTGTTTAAATTGCTTCTTTATGGAAGTTGTAGTATAAAAGCCCAACACATTGCCTTAGGGGAATGTTTCATGACCCGATTTGTGGAAAAACTTAGACAAGATAATTTTGTAGACATGGGCTGTGTACCAGATGAGAGTGTACACTGGTGTGTACTCCATAGTCTTGGTGTTTTAGTTCTCCAGACCTAGTGATGTCAGAGGTCTCACTCCCTTTATCCATCTGCACAGGGTACTATTGAATGAAAAATGGTGGAAATGAGGAGATGAAGCAAAATTCATTCCAAATCATTTTTCATTCTGGAGTTGGCACACTTGCCCAACAGTGTCCATGGATTGTGAGCAATCCCAGTTACAACACCACATGTTTTAACTAAGATCACTAAATATTGTTTCTCATGGGAATCTGATTGTCCTGTTTGTTCAATCACTAGCCTTTCTTCACTCATTCTGAAATTTTAAAAAAAGGGTCCCCTAAGACAATACCTGTAGTTTGATTGACTTAAAAGGATGTCAGTGACAGACACGAGGACGAAAGGTAAAAGAGTCAGGACTAGAAAGGAGCAAGATCAAAAAATTAATGCAATATATTATAGTATTAGGTAGAATTTGAAAGACAGAAGAGCATTGTACCTATAATTACAATATACAGCAATCACTTGCTTAATTCTACTCCAGCAAAAGAACCAAATTTTTTGTTTGAACAGACTACAATAGTCACAAGAAAACTGACAGCAAAAATAAAAATCCAAAAATGAAGGTACTTTTTTCCTTTACATAAAGGTCCCCTTCAACAATTGTCTGTTTTTATCCAAGGTCTCAACCCAGTCTCCATCCCTGTGAGTCATATGGACAAGGGAATGGCCAATGAATGTGTGGGAGAACCAAGCAGCATGAGAAGATGTTGGTGCATGATGTGAGTTAGGACAGAGAAAACATGTCAGTATGTTGTCATCTTATGTCGTCATCTTATGTGTCAGGTTCAGAACTGTACATCCCAGCCTATGGAGACAAGAAAACAAGAGGAGAAAAATAAATGGAACTAGTAAATTTTATAAAACTGGTAAGAACAGAAAACCCCTTAACTCAACTACTCAGTCTTCTTGTAGACTTTCCCTGTAAAAAATTGTTGATGGACCATCTCTCTTCATGAACCTGGTTTCTGGGAGAGGAAAATAGAGTCATTTTGTGTCTTGTAAATGCTCTGGAAGACACTTTATTGCTCTCGCTTGCGCCCATACAAAAAGCTGTATCACATCTGTGGTTATGCACTGCACACAGTGTTGACAGTTCCAGAGGACCAAAAATCCCAAGCCTGATTTGCAAAACTGTGCGATTAATTCCCAAAGTATCAGTATATTTCATCTGATTTATTTAAAAACTACTACACTGAACTTCTTGGCCTGTCTTTATTCTTTGGAATTATTCCTGCCCCTTTTCAGCCCCGGAGCACCTGGTTCCCTAAAGGGTCACCCTGGATTTCCAGCTCCCACAGATGCATAGGATAAGATGATTCAGTGCCTTATTCCTGGAGCTCTCCTATCTTAGTCTCATTGGTTCTGTCACCACCCATTTTTCTCTTCATCCCATGGAGCCCTTTTTCTCCTCCAAAGACATATATCCTTAACTCTTCCCTTAGTACTTTTTGTCATCTTGAAGATCCTTAATATAGACATCTTCCTCTGCTGCACCTTTAAGTAAGTGTATCAATCTTATGATTCCTCCTTTATTTCCTCTGTTTAGCAGGAAAAGGAATGTTGGGGGCTTAATCTAGAGCCAGAAGCCTAGGCATAAAGAATTAATTCCTCAAGAAATTGGGCTTTTCCTGTCCTCTCATCGCACTGTAAGAGCTGACCTCAGAGGAAAGGGAGAGCATTTGATTGCCTCCATTGTGTCCTCCTCCCATTTGCAAACAATGTTAGATTTTTTCCCCAGGAAAACCAAAATTGAAGAGGAAACTGGAGCTGTTCTTGTGGAACTCACAATGGCTCCAGCTACAAATGACATAGTCTCTCTTCCACTTCTCTGCCAAATCATATAATAAAAATTGCTTCCTGCTGTATAACAAATTATGAGCACAGAGTCTGCAGTGTGCACTGATAAATCTTATCACAAACCATGTACAGTTGTGACAGACAGTCTCAGCTCGAAATTAGATCCTATTTTTCTCCTCTTATCAAATGGACCATCCCACCTGTCAGCATTGTTTCACAGCATTGTTTCACTCCCCAGATGGCCGTGCTACTGTTTCTAGGTAGAGTTCACGTGTGATGACCTGGAGCCACAGAACCCGCTGGGTCACAGGAGCTTCAGTGCTGGGACCAAAGCTCATCTTGACTCCTGCCTGTCCTGCCAGCTGCCAATACCAGCTGTTTCCTGTTGTAGATCTACCACACCACTGAACATTTTAAAAATGTTTTTAGCAGGGATGGGAAGTATCCAAAGGAAGCAGACAGGATGAAAGGAAGGAGAGTTCATTCTGGCTGATGGCATTGTAAAATGAACTGGGAGTAATTTAGAAGTGAAATACCTAAGTAGTTAAAAACTTCAAATAACTTGTTGCTGCTGCTAGCTTTGTTCCTGTTATCTCCTTAAACTATATTTCTCTATTCAGATACTTGGAACAAATTCTTATCTTTCTGGTAAAGTGAACTAATGAGCAGTTGAAGCTGCTCTTGGGACATTTCCAAGAGACAGCAGTATTTTCAACTAACATGTATGTGCATGTGTGTGCATTTCAAGATAATTACTATTCCTCTTACTGCATGTCTATCTGGATATTTATATACATATACTTAATTCATGCACAGATATGTAGATTTCAGAGCTGAAAGATCTACATTTCTACATTTTTCTGAAAGGCGATATTTATTTAGAGATTTAGCTCTTGTTTGGGAGTTCAGTACTTGCTAGTGACCCTTGTGACTCTATAATAAGTTATAAAGACAAAACCATCTCCCCACCCTGTTTGTAGACCTTGCAACTGAGCTTCTAGGGAAGGAGCAGTTATTATAATCCATTTACAATGAAGAAAAATGAGTTAGAAAATAGATACAAGTTACCAAATAATACTCAGCATGTCTCTGAGGTTATAATCTCATTTTTTCAATTGTAAACTCTTGAAAGTCGGACCTATATTTTTTTTAATATTAGATAAGAAATACAAAATGCCATGACAGCCAGAACTAAAATGGTAATGCTGTACAAAGTAATAATAATAATAAACAAGTATGACTCTAATCTTTGCTTTTCCTGATATAACTCCAGGTCCCACTCATAACCATTTACTCAAATGAATTATCCCATTGAATTCAATGGGATTTTCCCTAATAGTGTGTTAAATGGGAAATTTCTGTTATCATTTTAGTAATTTAAGAAATATTGTGCGAATTAAGACTATATACTAAATTGAATCAAATTCAAAAGGAAAAATTCACTTCAGGCATCCAGTTCAATGTGTGAAGAAAAAACTGTTTGTTAAGTAATAAACGTTTTTGTTTTTAAATATCCAGTGGAGGAAGGAAGGTTTTGTGATTGATATAATAACTGGACTGGGAGTTGGAGAACCTGGGTTCAATTTGCAGCTCTTCACAGACTTCCTGTGTCACCTTGAATAAGCCATTTACATTTCCCAGTTCTTTTTCCTCCCTTCAAAAAAAGGAATAATTATATCTACTAACAACACAAGAGGTTTTCTGAGACCAACTTAAGAAACAAGACTAGTAACTCACAAAAGAGTTCTGACTCTTGGAAGTTACTCTACAACCTCATGTTCTCAATATGCTCAGAGCACCAGACTCCAGAGCATGCTGGAGGGTCTATTTTATCTCCACTGCACATGAGGATCTATATTAAACTGAGCTGGATAGGAGGGATTCTGTTGATATTGTGCATCTGGGAAGGAAGATTTCTGTAATATTTATATTTCTTCTAATCCTACTTAGGACTCTTTAAAAGTTAAAAGGTTGTCTAGGATGTTCAGGGCATCTGCAGCAATTATAATATTTAAATAATAATTTTTAAAAAGGAATAATTGTATAAGGATATGAAACCTTTGGAGGGGTCTTGCAGAGTTTCACAAGTTGAAGAAGTTCTTATGTGTCATTAAAACTTTAAAAAGATCTTCAAGTTTTATTTTTTCCTTTTTGTTAGATAAAGCTTAATTCCTTTTTATTTGTAGTCATTTGACATCAGGATACATTCACAAACAATGTATATTTTGCGTGTGTTGGTGCATGTATATATTTACATGTGTGAGTGTGGTTCTGCACATGTAATGTGTATGCATAAAGAAAGTTGCCTCCGAGTGCATGAACTTGTGTATGAAAGTAGGAACAATACTTTTTGTATTGCAGCTGTGGCTGTTTTCAACATCAAAGAGAAATGAAAACAGTAAAAGTAAAAGAATAGGAAAAAAAAAGAAACATAAACCAAACTATTATTAGAGAAGAACAAAGGAACTTATCCCACAGACAGTTTTTCAACAGCTGGCAAGGTTCATCAGCTATTTTTACTGGTCTAGTGCCTGTCCTCTAAACTCTGTCATTTTTTCTGTTTTGTTTTGTGTACTTTTTTTGTTCATGAGTAACACTTGTGGTTGGATTGATTTCAATTATGCAGGTGTATGTGTTAACTAAAACCATACTGAAGTCAAGGAAGTGCAAAAATCAGCACCCTCAGTAGTTCTGGGGGGACTTGTTGCCTTGATCTGAGAGGCAGCTGGCCTTTAGATAATATACATTTAACAACTGGTCCAGCATTTAAAATATCCTCCCTGGATTTTGTCATGCTGTAAAACAACCCTCCAAGTAAGCACCTTTATTCCCTTTCTCTAGTAAACTGGGAGAGCCTTCACACCAACAGCTATTGACATTCAGAATTTGTATTGGTTGTCAAGCAGTCGAAAGGTTACTCAAAAAATCACATGACTAAATAAAACTGGGAAACTCCAGGTTTCTTTTGGTTCCTCCTTTCCAGCTTGCAGCTGTGGTCTAGAAACTGGAACATATTTATTTTATAGGAGGAAAATGGAGAATCTTAATCGTATAACCCCAGGAGATGAAGTTTCATGGAAAAGAAACAGCAAACTGCCATAAGATTCGGGATGCAAATTATGAGAGTTGGCAACGTTGAAGTCACAGATTCTTTTTCTTCTAAATCTTGGATTGACTAAAAGAGATGGGCTTTCAGCATTGTACAGAAGCTCTGCATGCATGTAGAAATTTCATCAGTAAATGATTCCTGCTGAAGCAGCTTCTCTGCCCTTTATGGGGCTGTTGAGAGTACTGTGATTGGTAGCTCAGATTTTTTACAACCAACAATTCCCAAAAATAGATTGTGAAGGAAACCTGGGAAAATATTTTTAAGAATGTCCTGATTAAAGAAACTTAGCTGTCTAAAAGATGTGATTTGCCTGTTGGGAGGTAATTATTTATAGTTAAGGCTTTGCGAGAAACTCATCATTGGGATAAGGGACTGATAAGTGAAGCAGAGTAGCACCCACAAATAGGGTACGGATAGGAACAATAAAAATTCTTTGGTTTTGTCACTCTTGGGAATATTTTCCAATTATGTTATCTATAGAGGCATTAATTCACTGAAAACCAAAACCGTAGATACCACCAGAAATTAATCAAATCAGTAAAAGGTCTTTTTGGCCCATTTGTGCTGTTATGATTAATTTGTGACAGGCCCACCTTTATTATTTCCCATTGGGTCAGGTTCAGAACTCTCTCTCAGCATCTATTTCTGGCAGTGTGATGTCTATAAATGTCTGTCTGGACACAGACAGGGATTCCAGATATATAATTTTCTTATATAGCCCCTGTAGGAATGGAACGACCCTTAATGAGTCATTCCTTTCTTCTGAAAGTTAAGCAGGAGCTGTTTAAACCTACCAAAAAGGATAAGTCTGTTACAGGGACCTGAAGTTAGCATTTTCTTTCAAACTGCAGTTCTGAAGTCATGGATACTGATAGGGTGTGTCACCTGCTTCAATATGGAGAAGAGACAACCTTGGACTTTATATATGAATCTCATATATAAAGAACCTCAGGAACTTTATATATGAATTTGAGTAATTGTTCAGAAGTGAACACTTGTGCTCCATGCGGGAGGGACTTAGAAATAGAGTTGTCCTTCTCTGAGAAGCTTATCCTTATCAACAGCAATTAAGCAGCATGCAAAAAATCAGCAGCAATTAATTGGCTGCATAGATGAAGGGAGCTCCCTTTGTTCCTCGTTTCTACGAGCTGAGCCACTGCACGGTTCAGAGTGCAATTGTTATGGACACAATATGAGCCCCTGTGACTGAAATGGAATGATATCAGCTTCAATTTTCCACCTGCTCGGTACGTGGTCCTACCATTCCTCATTTTGTAAGTGGTCAGCTCCTTCAGGCTGGATGAAAGCCACTGTGCTTGCTTTGCTCTCTGCACTGTAGACAGTGTCCATGATCATGCACCATGTTCTGCCTGAGCATCATGAACCAGACCTTCCTGAGGGGCAAAAGCACATATAGGTTTCTTCTGGACTTGCATATGGATTGCTTGGAGCTCAGACTCCCTAGCTAAGGACCTGTTTACTGAACTAGCAAGAGCAAGTGTTCCTCAGCTCTTTCCCCAGGAGCTGGAGTGGAATCCTACCTTTCTTTAGGCTATCTTTAACTTATATGCACTGAGCCCTTTCAAAAAGACTTTGTTAGATTTTGATCATGACCATTCTTGGGGTAAGTATGTTTAGCTTTGGAATTACTTGATAACATGTGAAATAATATTTACATTGGCCTACTATGAGAGGAAAACATGAATATTTCAAACTGTGTTCCACATGTTTACTTTTTAAATCCTCCTAAGCCAGCTAATTTTTACACTGAGTCTGTACATTCATTACCTGGAATCATACACAAAGAAAATGTCTATGGATTGATCATGCTGATTTCTCTACACGTACAAAATAATTCCTGATAGAAATATTTGCTTTTAGGGATATTTTTGTAAAGAATATTGTTTTGGGTTGCTTTAACTAACTAATCAGAAGTTCTACCATGAATTCCCTTGGGAAAATGTTCCACTGACTAGTAGATCCTGCTGTTAGGAACATGGCTGGCATTTAGACTATCTTTTCTTGGATCATTTTGTCCCTTATAATCTATTATTTTATATCTTTCTCCATGAAAATAAAAAAGTCCTTCTAAGGCATCATAAAGTGTTGAGGAGTGTTAGAAATTGTGCTGTGAACCTGAACAGCTGGGGTTTGATCTTGCTGTCTGTACATGCCTTGTGTCCTTTTGAGATCAGTATGGGATTCTGGCTGGCCTCCTGCTGCTGATCCTAAATGAGCAGTGCAGTCACCTGGGCCTGGTTCTGACTCTGTTGGTTACCCATCACAGTGGGGTTTAGTAGCCTGCATAATGTCCTTTGCTGTGTGAGTGAAATCTCATGGACAAAATTAATCTGCACAGGAATGTGTCTGTTGCCATCTGTAATGCCCCAATATTTACCAACTGGCCACACAAGATATTTTCTCTATCACATAGGACACACAGTGGACCCACACATATATGGAGAGGCCATGGAGATTGTGGAGTATTTTAGGCCATCTAAATATTTCTGTGTACCTATGTTTAGACAACTGAATCTCATCCTGAATTTCCAGAGGATGAATATTGAGATCTCTCTTAAAGCTTCCAAGAAATGTATTTATTCAGCTAATTTAACCACACAGATTCTTCCCCTTGCTGTCACGTTTTAATGCCCTTCTCTGATGACTCATTTAATGCTTCTACTTTATAGTAGGATAAGTAGATGTTAAAAATTAAAGAGTACTCCACTGATACCTAATCCAAATGTGCTTTAAAATGATAGCCTAAGCATGGAGCATGAAGAATATGATTACACTGGATATTTACCTTATCATCTGGCTTGGCATCAAGCTTGAGTATCTGGATTAGAAGTGTCTTCCTCTCCCCCAAACATATAGTGAACCAAACACGAAGCTTGTGTGCTCTGAGTATCACCTGAACTGAAATTCTAAAATCAACAGGACATCTATCACCTACTGAAAGTAGTTGCAAAATGTTTATTCTAGAACTCTGTAGTTTGAATGCTTATTTATGAAAATTAGATCTCTACTGATGTCTCAGTGCAATACCATAGCCACGAACCCCAAGAAATGGATTGAGATTGACACTTCATTGCAAATAACTGGGAAGAAAAATATTTGTATACTCAAAACACAAACTAAAATGTTTGCACAGACAAGAAACTTTCTTACTGTCCAACCCCTACTTGTTTGCACAGACAAGAAACTTTCTTATTGTCCAACACTTACTTGACTCTAATATAACCAGAATAATTCCATATCAAATATTTATGTGATATAGCATGCAAAGAATTTAATTCTAGAAGGTGCTACTTTTTTGTTGGATCTAGTAATTACTTGAACTTTTGTGAAAATTTTAAAACATTCAACTTCTCTGTGCCTCTGTGTCTGAGATTAAAAATGCCAAACTTTCTGAGTTTGCTTCACTGTCATCGCTTGGACAGGAACTTTTCTCTGCTCTAGTTGGATGTGAAGATTTCTTTGGTAAAAGCTTTTTGTTCCCTCTAAAACATTATGTCAAAATTCATATTGGTGCAATGTCATACTTGGGAGTGTAAACCTGATATGCCATTCCCTGTTGTCCTATCATGACATGCCCATGTGCAATGTCCTTTTCTGTCTTTCTTGCAGGCTCCTGTAGATACTGAAAGACAGCTACAAGGTCTCACTAATCCTTATAAAGGAGCAAAATCCACTAAACATATTCATTTGCATATGGGAAGACTGATTTAGCTCGATTAAGACAGAGTTTTGGAAACACAATTATTAACAGAACTAATAATGTAATATACCAAGACTTATACCCGCAAAATCAGCATTACAGGTAGTCATGCAACAACAGCTGTGTAATTAGATCCTGAAATTTTGCTGTCAGCCCTAAGGAGTCAGAAGCCACCTCTAGTATTGTATATATCTTATGCTTTAAGCAGAAATATGCAATACAGAGTACGTCTGCATTTCAGCTGACCCTGTGCATTACAAATCACGAGCTGCTTCCTTTCAAAATCACAAGATTAAAAAAAATCATAAATCTGGAATTCTTTAGATTTACCTTCTGTCATCAGGTGTGTTAGCTTTGAAGTCTTCAGGAGTTTCTTCAGGCTTGATATGCCCTTCTAAAAAAGAGAAAACTAACACTCCTGCATAGTACTAAGCTGAAAAGTGATTAAAAAATCAAATACAGAAACCAACACAACCCATTGCTTGAGGAAATGAAAACCGTGAGGGTCCCCAGTGCTAAGTCACTACTCCTCTAGTGTGTTTCACTTGTATAAGTGCATATTTATATTTGCCATATAACTATTAACTCACATGGGAAAATACCCCAGAATATGTTGCAGTGTTCTCCACCAAGTTCTGGGCTAATGAATTGTGTCTCTTTTCATGTTTTTTGCATGTCCTTCAAGCAGTGCTGATGAACTTTCACCTCAGACATTGTTTTATGGGGGAAGTTAAAATATGATTTACTTTTACTTGCACATTCCTACTAGGAATAGGCTGTTGCCTGCAATTCAGATGACATGGCAGTTCTGAATTTCCCAAATGCCTTGGTCTTGCTTATCTGTTTTAATCACCTTAAGCATCTTTTGTAATCATGGCTGATATGTGCATATCAGCAAATAGAGAAACTTGCTTTGGGTCAATTAATGTGGCCATAAAATTGCCAGATGGGTAAATGCAGCTCTTCTCTTGCTGTGCAGGCAGGCACATATCCAAGCTGGGAAGGGATGTAACCACACCCTGTGGAGCCAGGGTTGTGCATACATGCAAAACTACTTTTGTGGATGCGACTGCAGAGAATTTACAGCTGGAGCCCCGGGGAAAGAGAGGTGGGGTGTGCCCACTGTGTGTCTCATGGCAATAACAGGCACAGCTTCCAACTTGGCAGCTCATCTCAGTCTGAGTTTCAAATATTCACCAGAGGAACTAGCGGAGATTAGCTTTCAAAGTTAGGTCAGGAAAGTAATTCACAGTCTTAATGCTCTTGAACACAACCTGTTCCTGTCCTGTACTTGCACCACTGGGTAGCTGGAGGTTTTGAAGAGGAGAAGTGGAATGAAATATGAATATCTTCAGAAGGTATTAATGCAAAAGCATACACATGTAACTGTCTCCGGGTTTTGCCTTACAAACTTTTACTGCTCTGGATAAGAGTAATTTTTGCAGAAGTTCTCTGCTGCTGGAATTGCAAAATTTGTCACTGCTCTCCTTCTCTTATTTTCAAAAGCAGAGAGTAACAATATTTTATGTATTCACTGATTTTTTCTACCCAAAGGTAATGGATTTACTTTTATCAACCTGTTTGTTGACATAGTGAGTACTGAAATAAAAATGAATGTATTTTTGTGCACCTCTCACTTGTTCAAAGTATACTGTTTCACCTCCAAAATATATAAAATTACCACACATGTATATATATATTCTATGCATCCATAACTATACATAATAAAATTATGTTCATTATAAGAAATGATATTAGTTTTATAGTTTATTTTTAAGGAGAAACTAGTCAGCTGCACCTGAAAATTTGTCTGAACAACATTATAAAAAAAGAGGAAGTGTTAAAGAGAAGAAAGTGATCAGAAAACTCTTTCTGTCATGATCTGTACCTTGAGCTGTAACTGCCCTGAATATTGATGTCTACTTCTTACTCTACTTATAATCAAACTTTAAATTAAGCTCATAAGAATATATTTACACTTTTGGTATGGTGTTTTACTTGAAAACATGGATTGTCATGTTTTTCCTGTGTCTGTTTTCTGCACCTTTTAGTGGATGTGATAATTAAAGTAGCTTTGTATCTTATATTCATTCTTTAAAGGGAGATAAATTTTTCTGCCCTCCACTCATATTTGTAAAAGGGAGTTAACTTTTTTAACTGACATTGACTAAATTGAACTGGATTTGAGCTATGCTGGGTTACTGGTATAGAACTTGCATGGGATCAGATCCCACTCTTTTAGAATTGATGGGAATAAAACCAGGTTTACAGTGTGGAAAGCTTGTATTAAGTTTTGGTTCAGTAGAAGGTATGGAAAGAATATAGTTTCTTCTTAAAATGATTTATTTAAATTGGTAGACTAGAATTATGCTTAAAACCAAGTGTCTAAATGCACCTGTTTAAGTCAGCTTCTTGTTCTCTCAGGTATTTAGGCATTGAATTTTCCCCATTAGCAGCATGATTGACACTGTGGTCCTTACAATAACACATGATTATAAGTCTGAAAATAGCAATTACATAAAATGGAAACCAGATGTTGCATGGAATTTGACTCTCTTGGTTTCTCAGTGAAGTAGATGAATTTGTAAAGCAGAAAACCACAATCATTATTCAGATGGATTGTACATGAATTAATGACATAATATCTAAATCATATATGGTTGAAAATAATGATTAACTTCAGCTATAAAGATAAGCTAATGGAAAACAGATTTTTTTAAGAAAAAATCAAGGACATGCTCTTTTCAATATGCTTTATCTTTACAGTAATAACAAAACCAGACCTGCTTTAACATTTCTTTATCCCTTAGATATCAAGGATTTACATTAAAAATAAACTCTTCACAACTTTTAACCTCAGGGAATGAACTAAACAACCATTTATATTGCTTTTTTTGTTAAAGCCAAGTGCTTTACCTTTTCACACTGGAGAAAATTTGATCAAATCACCTCTCCTTAATGATTGTGTTCAGTGAACAAATCTCAGCAAATGCTCAGGTTGTGCTGGCACAAGTGTGTAGTGATGCTCAGTCCACAAAGCCAAATTCACAGCACAGAGGTGTCACTTTGGCAGACTGGCAGAGCAACCCCTCAGAATTTTAATGCATTCATAACAATGAATATCAACCCTTGGTTAACAACATCCTAAGCGGTTAAGTTTATGAAAGCCCTGGCACATCATTTTCACTATCATGTATTCTCAATGACATCATCATTGTAAAATTAGGAACTTTCTTTCTCTCTTTCCTGCAGATGTGGAAGTTTGAAATTGCATTCCATGGTCCTGTGCCACATTTCATCAGCGTTTTTCCTTTGCTTTCTCCAAAGACTGGCCACATGTGGCGTGTAGATTGCTGGTGCTGTTTGGGATCTCATATCAAATGCTGCTACCTAATCCCAGGCGGCCTCGGCGGGCCCACACCTGCAGCTGATTGAATCCTCCCGGAGTACAAAGCCCTGATTTACAGCATCAAGGATACAGGGCCTGGTTGCAGCTGGGCTCCAGCAGGAAAAGGAAGTTGTTCATCATCTTGTGTGCATTTCATTAACAATAGTGTACCCGATATGTAGCTTATACAATAATTTCAAATCACTGACAGAGAGCATTATGGTGTTTGGCATTAGGAGGAAAAATACTTCAGGATGGGCAAATTAAATGTGAGCGTGAGGTTTTCATGTGACCCAGTGAAGGTCCACATGCTGATTTACGCTGGGAGGGCTAATCTTGAAATATTTTTGTTCCTTAACTTTATCCCATTTCTTTCCTCTTGTTTGATGAGCAGACTTATCCAGCAGTGTGAGCCTCAGTGCAAGAGCATGGGGGAAAGCTGCCTCATGTTATTACCCTTTCAGAAGGAAAGGCCTGTGAAAAGAGTACTGAAGGAAGGGATGATCATGGCTACAAACCTATTGTCTTTAAAAACAAGGAACTCATGGTTCAGAAATGAGCCTTGAGCTAAATTCTGCCACAGTCTGGCTGAGCCATGAAGGGATAAATCTAATTGAATTTTCATCTCTGTATCAGTTAGATGTACAGCTGTGGGAGGAAAGGGGGATAATTGGGATGATCTTCAAGCTTGGGTTTTCTACCATTTCAGTATCTACTATCCTATGGATTTAGAAAAGTTTGTGGGTACTGTTTCATGGCAGGACAAATCTTGCACTTCTTTCCCTGGTCTAAAAGGTTTATGGGTTCATGGCTGACAATTCAATGGTTTGGCTCACTTATAACAGATGACTCTTTACAAAAAATGTTGCATCCTTTATGAAAAAATGTCTTTTGAGTGTTTTTTTCCTCCCTTTTTTGATGGCCTTGTTTCTTATTTTAAGAGAATTTGTAGTTTTTGTTGAGAAAGTTGTCTTGTTTTCTTCCATTTTCCCTAATCAGAATGCCTACAAACAGGCTCACAGAAACAGCTGTTGCATACCTGAGCCTTTCAAATTCAAAAAAACAAACTTTGGATGAACAGTCTCTAAAGTGATCTCACAGGTGTTTTTCAGAAACAATTAAGCTGTTTCCTGACTAAATGGTATACTTTACACCCAAAAGTCATTGAACTTCTGTAATTTCAGTGTCAAATATAATTTATATATTATATATAGGTGTTGAGCTGAAGGATCTTTAAAAAATGCATTGAATGCCTGTACAAATTGAGCTTATTTCTGATGCTGCTAAGACAGAACATGAAGACAGTTAAAAAATATCTTATTTACTTGGTGATCAGGGAATTACAAAACATGTCTTGAATAACATATTTTTTAAGAAACACACAGTCATAAATGCACTTGAAATGGGGTAAGATTTACACTCAGAAAATCTTAGTTCAGTGGTTTTATTATAACATTTCATAATGCAGCAGTGTTCTTACTGAATAGCAAAAAATGTAGAAAACATTTGTACTTGAATAAACCCATCAGTTCTTCTTTATCCATTTATTTCATTAATGTGCAACATGAAATGTTTTGCTGGAAACAATTCTCTCTAATTTGCAAACGCAGTTGATGACTGCAGTTCTTTAATCAAGAAATAGATTTAAACAATACAATGTTAAAACTCTACAAAAAGAAAAAATATGATTTTCCCAACACTTTTTCCTGTGATCACACCATATGTGTGGCAACTGTGTGAATAGTATCACATTCATTAGTGTGGTTTTCTGAAAAAAAAGAAAAAAAAGAAAAAAAGATTGGAAAGTGTGTAAGACATTACCCAGAAAACTCGTTTGTGTAGATAGTTTTAGAGGTATAAATCACAGGGAAAACTTAGCTGTGCCATTTGCTGTGAGATTCCTCTTGGCTTCAGTGATGTGAACTTCTTAAATTATTAACTAAACACTGCTCTTACAGGACATATAACAATGAGAATAGGAGTAGTGAGGGTGTTTCTTTGTCTTTGAGAAGGTTTTAAGATTTGAGCCGTATTTCCTTCAACACCACATGCTAAGTAACATTTTCAGACTCATTTTCATGGCTACCCAGTAATGAAAAAAATGTAACTTGAGTTACCTTAGCCTCCTCAGCCTTTTTTCTGTTGTTCCTTATAATGCCTCCTCACACATCAGTCCCAAACTTGTTATTCCTTACTGTATAAGGTCTGTACTAAAAACTTCACTTTCCTATTTGCTTTTTCTCCCTTAATCTTTACTCTTTTTCTTCTCTAATTTAATTAAATTAGTCATGATAAAAAAAAAATAGGAAGACTGAGGAGATTTGTCCCAGACTGGATATCCTGATTTCACAAAGGGAAGAGTATAGGATAAGTTATCTTGCATTCTGAATCCAGAAATATGAATCTAATTGAGAACTGGAACAAATCCATTAAATTTGTCTGTAAAAATAATTTGCCTTGAATAGTTATCCATACAGTATTGTTGCTGATACAGTTGTAAAAAACATTTAGCACTTTATAATCCAATCTCTGCCCCTATGCAGGCCTGGGAACGTATTCTGCTTAGGAGGGTAACAACTTTTACAAAGTGTTCCTCATGGAAATCACCTGGAAAACTTCCAGGATGGCATTCCAGAAGTTATAGTTTTAGCAGTCACAGAAATGCACCACGCTGCATTTCCAGATCCTACATACAGTAAAATGATTGTGTGGGGTAGCACCTTCACCTCGACCCAAGAGCACTGTTATGTTATTGAATTGTTTAGCATTTGATATGCGATATGGGATACTCTGAGGCTCTCAGTCATTGCTGGCCCACCTCTGCTCACAGAACAGCCAAGGGTAAGACCTGAGTTGACTTTACAGAAAGCAGAGTTAGAGCAATACTGAGAACCTTTGACAATTCCACATTGCTCAGATCGGTCATGTGCGGTTCACAGCTCCCCATGTATAGGCATGCATGTTGGAGTAAGGCATTGTAATTTCTCTTTGAAAATGTTTCCTTTTTGCTACAGCTGTTTAATGAACTACCCTTTTGATATTTTGGCAAAAACTTTATCTTTTGCGTGCCTGGAGTGACAAAATTTAATTTGGCAAAATGCACACAATATGATGGCTTTAAATAGAACAGAAATTACTTGAAACCTAGTCCACAGCATTTAAAGAAAACATTTTGTAATGGACCAACATGTTCAGCTCTGACTCTTATCAGCTTTTAGGCTATTCCATGAGTAAAGTCATCAGGGTTTGAGCCATCTATCAGAGAAGCTGTTAGGCTTTTATCTAGGTTTACAGCAATATAAATAAAACTGAACCCAAAGCATGGAAAAAGCATGAATCTTATCTCGAAGCCATGTCAAATTCAGACTACATACGTAGCTTAAAATATTAAATTTGCTGAATTTGATTGACTATTTTTTAATAAGACTTCTAGGAATCCAGTGTAGATTTGACAACCTACCATGCTAACTGCTGCCTAAAATGTACATACTTAAAAAATGCACTATCTTTCAAGAAATGACCATTGAAATATAAAATAAGGTAAAACAACAAATTAAAAAAAAAAGTAAAAAAGACTGTACAAAGAATCCTAGAGTTGTTTCAAGGAATTTAAAGAGTGAATTTTCTGGGGCTTTTCTGAGCAGATTTCACCAGAAATGTCAAGAATTGGTACAAACACAGAAGTCGTGTGATCCTGTTATGGGAACTGAGTCTAAACAAGACACAGCACAGAGATATATAGTCAGCTGTCAACTCTAACTGGAATTAAGTACTAGAAATAATGGTAAGTATCTTCTTTGTGTTGAAAACTACTTGACTTAGAGCTAGCTTGGATGTAATCTCATTCTTCTTCTCCCATTGCATTTATTCAGTGATATGATGAAAAAAAATTAATTGGTTTACTAAACTTCTTGAATGTAGTTTTTTTGCATTTTAGTTAGTAACATATCGTTCCCTCTCCTGATACTGGCTGCTCTGATTTTGAAATTTCCCCAACCAAGAGATGTATTTATTTTCAATTATTCAGCACAGACAAGTTTTTTAAGATCTATTTTTTTCTGGAAAGAGGGAAGCATAGTAAAATGCAGAATATACAGGGAAGATTTCAGAAGAAGATGGCCTATTCTATTCTATTCGCTTTTTTATTTATAATTCTTCAAACATGATTCCTTAACGATACGAACATGTGAGGATCCTTTTACTTCTTGTAAAGTAACTATATTTTACTTTTGAAAAAGTGTCTCCCTATAAGCATTTCTATATATAGTCTTTCTCTTCTTGAACATTGCTCCAGAGGTTCATCTTGCTCCCTTTCATTTCAGTTCACAAATCACTATTTTTTTCAGCCAAAGCCTCTTTTATTTGGTAAGTAGCAGAGCAGAACTTTATCCACATGTTGTCACCACTGGTTTCCAAAATAGTCTATTCAAGTGGGTTGGCAAATTTCAACTGAAATGTGTGTAGAACTGAAAACAATATCTGGCTTCTTGAGTTACCAGACTTAATTGTGCCAATGTATGCTTTCATTGCCTGTTGCTGTTCCACAGCTTTCTCAAACATAAACAAAACAGAGTTCCAAAATATTAGAACTTTCCAGCTTTGAGCAAGTTGTTTTCTTCCTCAAATCAAGTAAGGGAGTTTCTAGTTGTCAAAGAATGAAAAAAGCATTCAAAAATATTTTTTCTACCCAACTGCCTTTTAATGCTTATTTTGTATTCCATTTTGCCCACTGTGTTGCTGATGTGTTTGAGAATGCAGCAAGGGGGAGCTGCCAGCTGCTGACCACTGTGGCATCTGTGATGGCACAACTCTCTGCACCGCTAGCTGGGTGCCATCTTCACCCATTTAATCACAATATAGTCATATATTCTATTTAAGAACAGCTCATACACTGTCTATTACTGTACAATAATATTCTCTGATTGATTCAGAGAATATAATTTGAATCTTATGAAATCTGTCAAGCTTGAGAGTGTTTCCCATAATCACCTGGTATTTACTGTGAGCTCCTTGACTCCACATACCATTCATATACATGTGCATATGAACATACCAACACAGGTTTTGTTCATGCTTCATAAACTATGGTTCATAAAATTAGGTAGAACATTCTCCAGGAATAAAGAGAGCAGTGGGCAGCTGTGTTTTAAATTTCGATGTTCAATGGGAAATTAAAATATTGGATAATAGGAACATGAAGATGAGCCCAGAAAACCCCTTTTCCTAGTGCTAGACAGGTATGTGATCTGGAATTAATTTAATTTCCTTTTTGTGAATATTTGGTGAGGTATTGCAAGTTTTAGCTGCACATGCTTGTCTCTAAGAGTGATCCTACAGAAGATCCAAAATAAAATGCCATTACCCACATGCAACTTCATTTGTTTTAAGGATCCCAGTGACCAGGGATATGGTTCTCAAGTTAAGCAAAGCACTAATTAAAACAGCTGCTCTACCCTGTTTTCTTCAGTTTCCTAACTGCTTGGATTCTTCTTTATTCCAATTGTTTGGAGATTTTTTGAGGCTTAAGTTACGAGGGTGTGGATTAGAAACTGACTATCAAAATGGAACATCTGTAAACTCTTAATTTCTGCTACAGCAGGTGTCAACTTTTCCCTAGATGACTGTTCTGCTGTTGTTCTGGTTACATGTAGCCTTGTCAACAAGTTGTTTGTCAGCTGGTTCACTCATCTTTCCTTTCCTTCGTTATCATTGATCAAGCCAAAAACTGGAGAGGATTGAGGGTGGAATTCCCTTTAGTTCTGTATTGTTTGATTTAAAGTGTAATCAGACAGGTCATAGAGAAAGAAATGCTGAATGAGTAATTGCAAGTGACACTGTCTTTTATGATATTTTGCTTTTCAAGGAGCTGCAAATTGTAATGCTTTGGAACATTAATACATTTGGAACAAACTTGACTTCCTACTTAGCAAAAGCCATAAGAATTCCCTGGATGTCTGAGTATATGTTTCACTAAAAAAGACAATCTGATGAACACATTTTTAGTGATTTAGAATCCACTACTATTCTTAGTGTGTTTTTCCTTTGGTTACCAATCCTCACTGCAATTTCATGCCTGAATTGTATTGCTCGCCTTCCCAGCTGCTGGGAGGCATTTTATCTGCTAAAATACAATTCCCTTGCCTCATGCTATCAACCTTTTTCTACAGACTGCAGAAAAATAATTTTTTGGGGTATGTCTCCTTGCAATTGCTCATCACAGCTGTCCTTGTGCCTTGCAAGAGGCAGGATGTCTTGTCCTTTCAAAGTTCTTGTGACAATGATCTAAACCATCATCAAATGTCTTCATCCATATATTTTTGAGCATGCTTGGTTAGTGACGAGCTGTGAGGCTTTCTTGAGACATGCCATGGAACAAAGAGTCCTGATGAAAATGAGAGTGTGTTAACCCAGGCTCAGTGCCACACTGATAGCTGTGTGCTTAGCTAAGAGGGAATTTGTTCCAATGCCTGTTGAAATCGGCAGCCGAGTTCCCATCTGGGTTCTGGAACAGGCCCATGTTTTTAGGACTTTACAGATTTCTTAATAATAAGAATTACTCTTTGACATTTTATATCTGATGTGGACCTTTGTTTAGTCCCATATGACTTCTTTCTATTATGATTTTGAGAATAAATTCCATATAATAAATAGATAAAAATATTTTCAGTGAATCTGAGGTGAACCTTGTTTCCCATCAGATATAAAAAAAATAATTTTCAATCTATTTCTTCTTTTTTTCTATGATTAATCATTAATTATTAACTATTTGTCAATGATTTAGTATTTCCACAATAATTCTGATTAACTTTGAGTATCAGCCTGATTTGCTAAAACCCGCTCCAAACTCAGGGTCTGGGCTAATGTCTCTGCTTGCTCTCAAATTCAGTGAGTAAAATATGCCCTAATATTTTATTAGCACTGCATGGAAACAGCAACTATTTGTACAAATAAGCAATTAAATTGGGAAAAAATAGCCAGAAAAGTCACAAGTAAGGAGTGCTCACCTATAAGGGTGGATAGCTTTTCTTGGTTCTTCCATGTAGTTGCATTCTGGTGCAGTTGTCCACCCTGCACAGAGAGACTTTCTGGTGTTGAATGTAGAGTGTTGCCCACCTGCTGCACCAGTGCCCAGGTGAAAGAGGTGAAAAATGGGTCTAGAAGTGCAGATCTGGATCAGTGTTGTGCAGTGCCTGATGTGGTAATTCCCAGGGCAGGTACCCCTGCTTGGCCCCCCTGCACTGCTCCCCTCAGCTCCCAGGCAGCAGTCAGAAGTGGGATGACACCTCCAAAAGATGCTGCTGTTAGCTCAGAGTTTCCTACAGCTGGCTGTGCAGGTGAATGCTCTCTGCCTGCATGTGTGTGCTCCAAAGCCTGTTGAATTCAGTGGCCAGACTCCCACTGGTTTCTCTGGGCTTTGGAATAAGTGTTCAGGACTTTTATGCTTTGGAACGGCCTCGTGCTTTCTTGGACTCCAAAGTTTCTGAATCAGAGTGTTCAGCCTGTCTCTATTTCTGTGTGTTTCCATGCTTCTGAAGGAGGCAGAAGATGGAATATGAGCTGGAGTGCGTGCTTGCTATGTGGCAGTTGATGTGTGCACCACAGATTGGACACTGCTGCTGGAATAAAGGAAAATAGGTTTATGGGCAACTTTATGGCTGTAAGAATAAAGTAAGTCAAAAAAGTGCCAAGAAAGTCCAAGAATGAAATTCCAGCAATCTTTTAAAACAGAATATGAAATTTCATTTTGAAAACACTCTGAAATCTCTACCAAATAATTTTCTATTTTCCTTTTAATTGCCTGGAATAAATAATCTATTTGTTCCTAAAGGGCTCATCCCTTTCACAACCCTGAGTCAAAATCACGTAAGGGCTGGAAGAACTCTTAATGTTTCTCAAATAGTTTCTCTATTAAAATCTGACTCAGTGAAGTTGTAGTAAATTTGTTTGGTTTTCCACTTTTTTTTGGTTTAACTCTTTTTTTGCCCAAAAAGGCAAACCAAGGAGTAAGTGTGGAGATATATGGGCCTATTTATTAGATTGCACCCTGGAGTTAAATCAGGCTACCTACAATGACATTACTGACTTTATTTTTTTATCTGAGAGTATCCTCCAACTTTTCTTCACTCATAAAAGCTTGCAATAACAATGTTATTCTTTGACATCAAATATTTAAGCTAACACAGGGTTTCTACTGTCTCACAGAATATTTTCTCTAGCATCCTCTCAAAAGCAAAAATCCTAGAGAAAAATTCAGAAAAGCAGAAAAAGAGTTGATAAATATGAGTTTCAACTGGTTTCTGTGATGAATTGTATCCAACAACCTGGTAAGTAGGGTCACTCAGTGCATATTTCCATGATTAACTCAACTTTCATTTTAGCTTTGCAGTTCACCTTTAAATATTTAGTTTGTCCTGTGGACAAATGTTGATGTTGGCTCTCCTGTCAGACTGATGAAAATGTTACACAGATGTCCTTTGGTGATTCAGTCCCACTCAAAGGCCTGCAAATTGCTAAATGATGAACTCTCTTTCTCCATCATTCTTTTGGTTGGTGACTTGCACTCAGGATCCTTTGCTACTTGCTCTGTGTGCTTGTCTAATATCCCTGCTCTTTCTTGATGCAGTAATGTCTGTTTGCTGGACAAACTGGCTGCATTGCACTCTTTTGAGAAGACTTCATTGTACTGGTTGCTGTTTAGAACTGATGACAAAGTCCTACATCCTCTTTAGAAATACATTGTCTCAGATGCTAAAGCAGTTCCTTCAGCAGTTTTACTGGTAGCTCATAATGAGCCCCTTCTCTAACACTACCAGTAGCTCAATCCCACATATCATTTTAGGAAACCTAAATTCAGTCTGCATAAAAACTCTATTTCTCAGTCAGGTCTTCCCTCCCCCCTCTCCCTCCACTGGAAAATATGAAATTTTCTTTCTTCTCATGGGTTTCCATAGCTGACTTGGTAACAAAAGCACTATAATCCCTGGCTCTTTTCCCTTGCTAGTCATTTGGGGAATGTTCTGCTGTAGTCATTTGAATTTGAACTGGCCTTTCAGTAATTTTGGGGATCCTCAAATAGCAAGGCTGGGAACAAATAGGAAAGAGAGAGGTTTTCATACTAATTTAGATGCCTAGAGTTAGGAGACTGCTTTCCTCAGCTTGCTTGCTACATGACCTTAACCAATAATATTCCTGCCTTATTTATAATGCAGATTGTTCTCTTTAAAGGGGAGGCTGGAATTTAGATCATATCTGCATTTGAATACTTTATCCATCACATCACAGCCACACATCCAGCTGCAGAGCACTTTGATTAGCACTTAATATACAAGTAGCAAAACTACTTTATCGGAAGTATAAGACTGAATTGCTCAAGGAGGGAACATTTCTATGCAATGTTCTCTGAAGCCCAAGTGTTCTTTCATTCTGTCTTAAGAACAGGCGAGGAGGAGTCAGTTGTTTCAACACTGTCCCATGGCCTAAAGGTCAGCTTTGCTTCTGACTTTTCCTTCCAAATTCAGAATGTACACTGGCAGTCTAATGTGTCTTGAGCATTGTGCCTAGCCAAAAATGCAATGATTTCACTTCACCTAACAGCTAGAGTGAGTGACAGACTACATAGTGAAATTTTTGGTGCATGAATATGTTTTCACTATGTATAATTTCTCCAGTATCTCTGATGGTGTCTTCATGTTGCTCTCAGCTGCTTTGTGGACAGCTTCTGAAACCCAGAGTATTATTTTCATTCTTTAGGAAACCTACTCTAATTTTAGTGAGTGAAGCTTGATTTCTTTAGTGCACCTTACATTTTGGCTATATCTACACTTCATAACAGAGCTCTGTTCTTGTGACACGTCAGCTTGCACTGAAAGATCTGGCATGTCCACAGGGAATGGTGCAGTGCCACACGGGATATCAGCCCAGCTGTGAGAAGACAGCAGCTTGGAGGTCTGGCAGTCCCTGAGCCCAGCCCTGCTTACAACACTGCTGTATATCAGGGATTTGCTTGTTCTGAGCTACTTTGGTTAGTTCTTCCTGCACCAGTTCCATGTGATTATAGAAAAATCCCACTTCATGGTATATCGAGGGACATTGTAATGTGTTTTACTTAATTGTGTTGCATTTTTTTCCACGTGCTGATTGAAAGTTAACCTTGTGTTGATTAATTGATACAAACAAACCATAATTAGCGTTGCTCCAGAGGCTAACTTCCATTGCTGGCAGAATGAGGTTTGACTTCATTCATTTTCGTGGACTTGAGCCTGCTTATGTCAACACCAACTTTGGCCTTGGAGAGTGAAAACAATAGAGTCATACAAAGGAGAGCGCTCTTTTTCAGTGTATTAAACAAAGGATAATATTAAGTTTGGATAGTGGATAAAGTTAAGCTATGTTAATTCTTATAATCAACTACCACTCTGTTGAAATTAGAAATCATGCATTCCTGAGGTTTCTAGCTATTTTTCCTGCCAAGAACATGTAGTGCTTCTACCAATTGCATAGTAAAAACAAGAGACAGACTTTCTTGCGCTAAAGCAGTAAGCAGTTTCTGTAAGCTCACCTTTAAATCATGGACACCTTCATTATTGATCATTTAAAAAAATGCAACTGCTTGATAAAGGGCAGTGAAAGTATTACATCGTTTGAGAAACAGCAACGGATCGGAGTTTCTGTGTGGTGTAAAAAATTTCATTGCAGAAAATAGCAGGAGACTAAGAAAGAGTAAGGCTCTTTCTCTTCCTCTCTTTCTCCCTGTTTCTCATTACTGAGAGGAAATTTGCCTGCTCCCTCTGGAACTGTCACCCTGTCAAAATGAAAATTTTCCATAGGTGCTGGGCAGTGGATGCAGTGAGTGCATCCTGGGGACCTGTGTGCTGGCTTTGGAGGAAGGATGGCCTCTTGGGTCTCACCTGGATTAGAAAAATTGACAGTCAGAAACACTGCTGGAATTCCAATCCTTCAGCTATTTTCAGCACTAAGCTGAACAGAGCCACAACTACTCTGGTCTAGTGATATGATTGTTGAGCTGGATGGATGGACCAACTAGCCAACACTTCTGTGAGTCTTATCAGCTTACACTTCTCCAGGCCTCAACACAAGCTCATTATACTCATACTCTTTGGCCTGGGTATTCTCTGGAATAAAGGTAACAATGGAAAATACTTTGACATCTAATGCAGTCCATCTAATAGGTAAAAGTAGCTCCTTTGCTCTAGTCATGACATTACAAAGACACCATTGCAAAAATGTACAAGACCGAAGAATAAAACTTGTATTAAAGACCTAGACTTTTGTATAAATATATAATTTATCAGGTTTTAAGAAACGATGCTTCATATGCCTACTCTTCACCTGTTTCCTGTGTAATAGAACTGGGCCACATTTTATATCTGAATATTGTGTTTTTGTTGATTGATCATGACAGATATTATACAGTTGTGCTTTTACTTTCAGATATGCTATGCCTATGTTTGAACCTCAGATGTGATTTAAAGACTCTTCTTCTGGTCTCAAGGTACTTGAAAAGTTATTTGACCTTTGTAGGCAATGTGCAGCAAAACATTCTTTCTGCACTGACAATGGTCTTCTGACTCAGTCCTGATGATCAAAAATTTTGAGAGGTAGAGTGTCAGTGCAATTAATACAGAAAGAAACATTTGTTCAATTCTAATCTAAAAAGACTGCCAACATATATCTGACTTTCTGAATGGGAAGTGCTAGTTTATATGTTGAGCCAAATAATGTTAATTTTTAGTGCTCCACCCAAGGTGACCAGACCTTTATATTGTGTATATTTTTTCCTTTTAGTGTAATTAGTAGTTACTAACTTTTAGTCAGTTTTACCTGAAAGATGTCAGCAGCTTTATGAACTTATTATTAAGAAATAATAGGCTTTCCATAATTACAGTGGTCATCACCACTGTATGCAAGGCTATATTTTTGCTTTATAGCTTTCACTTGGAAAAAAAAATCAACTTGTCCTGATATGTATGGATTTTACTCCAAGGGAAAAGGAGAATTCTTCTGTGGATTTTGATGAATAGTGACCAAACCACACCTGAGTTACAGGTCATTAAAAATAAGCCATACTTCAAATTTTGGAATTTGGCTTGAACTTTACACTTGACACCTTTCTTTTTATGAAAAGTGTCATTCAATCGTTAATGATGAACAGTCAAACTCAGGACCTCACACTTTATGTCCCAAGTGAAAAGTGGTACCTCTTATAACACATTGCACCTTGAGTTAGAGGTAACAGAGAGACTTAAGAATTATGGCTGCTGCTCCCATCCACACCACTGTAAATTGAATGGCAATCTGTCTCACCATCGAGGTACCTGTCAGTGCAAATTTCTTTACCTACATCACTAGCACTCCTTATAACATGAAGTATTTATCCAGTGCTTATCATACTCTGAATTATTGTTCCCTTTTTGTTCCTTTCCTATAGGTATCTTGTCTTAATTTTTGACCTGTTGGAAGATGACAAATTTACTGACTAGCATTCCCTAAATGATTGTTACCTTACTCTTTTTTATGGATTTTTAAGGTTTCCACGCTATCCCAAAATCTAGTGGGGATTTCCACTTCCCTCATTATAGTAAGACCAAATACAAAATTGATCTAGACCTGGCATGAATGCTACAGCAGAGACCTCCATGTCTCTCTGGGGAAGCTACAGCTGGTGAAATAGAACAGCTATCAGGGAATAGAAACCTTCTCCAATAACACATTTGTTCCAAAAGGTTTCTGCCCTCTTTAGTCCCTTTTGTCTTAGTGTTTCTTCCACAGATACTCATTGAGATAGCTCCATACAGATGTCTTTATATCACCAGAAATTTTTATTCTCTTTGTAGTCAAAGGAGATTACAGCCAAAAGAGCACAGATATGTGTTCATGCTAAAACCAAGGAACATATTAGGATTATAATTTTATAGTCTTGGTTATTAGTGGCAAGGAAGTTATCTTTGCTATAGTATAGATAAAAACCATAGAAAAATCTAGGTTGGATGGGACCTCTGGAGACCATCTTGTATGAACTTCTGTCGAAATCAGGTCTTAGGGTATTGGCAGGACTATGGAGCCAAGTCGTGCATGTTTTTAGAGATGGAGAATCCAATGCTTCTTTGATCAATCTAGCCCTAAATTTTATTGTTCTCATGATGATTTTTTTTCCAATATCTAGATAGAATTTCCCTTAAAGACACTTTCTTGTGCTTCTCGTGTCCTGTCACTGCATCCTTTGGATGTATATTCATCTTCTTTAAAGCTGGCTTTTAGGTATTAAAGGCTCTGATTAGGGCCCCCCTTAAACTTCCTCCAGGCTGAACAAACATAATTCTATCACTCCTTTGTCATATGTAAAATTCTCTAGTCCTCTAATCATCTTGGTAACCCTTCACTGAACCCTCTTCAATTTTCCAATGTCTCTCTCACACTGCACCGTATTTGAAATGTGGCCTAACAAGGGTTAAATAGAGCTCATGATCCCACTCCTTTGCACCATTCAGGTGTCTAGAAAAACTTATCATGAGGAGCTCTGCTGTAATTTTCTTCAGGGCAGAAGTGAGGCTGACTGATCTGCACTTTCCTAGATGTTTCTTTTTGCCTTTTTTCATAGATGGGCATAACGTCCGTCCTTTTCTAATAAACTATGGCTTCATATGAACTCTGGAATCTTTCAGAAATAGTAGGCAGTAGCTTTGAAACAATGGAAAAAAACCCTTTGATGCATCCCATCCAGTTCAACACACTTTTATATGTGGAACTGGTAGAGAGGGTCACCCTTTAGACCCTCCTCCACTGTGGTTCACTGTTTGCTTTGATTGACTTCTTTACAGAGACTTAGAGGATGACATGATCCATGAAGACTAAGACATAGATGTTTTATTTATTTAGGGTATGTCACAGACAAAACCTCTCTGCCTCTATAGGTTATTGCAATGCAAATAATAGTGGCAGTGACTGCATTAAGCTTCATAAACTAAATCATATTACTATGCCTTAGGTTGCTGAAGTAATTTTACTTAACTTTTGATGTCTGCATATATGTGCATACATCCAGTCTAATCATTCCAGGCTGCTTTTACTTCATTGGAGAGAAATAGGTGGTATAAGAATGATTCATCTGGCTTTCTTTAGATATTTAGAAATTTAGAGAATGAGATGATTTGTGCTTTGTGCTGACTTTATTTACCAGACTGGTCAGTGATGAGCTCAGGTGTCTACACTTGTGAGACAAAACCCCACATTTATCCACTCTTAGCCTGTGCCAAGTGTGAAGCAAAATTCTTATTCCAGCAGCAAAGAAAAAGGAGTGAAGAACTCTCATGATCAAGTGGTGCAGCTCAGTTTTCCCCAGTAACTTGGTAGGTCACATTAAACCTCATCAAACACATGAACTTTCAGTGGCTTCAGTACTTATTTCTCAGCAAAGCTGGGCGGAAACCAGCTGGACAGTGGTAGAGCTATTAAACAAGAGAGAAAACTAAATGGTTAAAGTGAAAAAATTTAAAATGGAGAAGAGAATAAATAGAAAGTTATTTAGCTTCTAAAGCCAAATAAACCTCTTGGGTTTCTTCTAAAAGTTTTTAAAGAGAGCAGTGGGTCTCATAGTAGTAGCAGCACAGTACTTTCCACCCAGCACACCTACTGTTGAGTATGACACTGGAAAAAAATCAGCACCTTTAGCCTCAGCTGTGGCAGCTGCAGAACAGATGGGGATCAGTGTTGTTTGACTCCTCCACATCTAATTAACGTGTACAAAGGAGAAGGTAGTCATAAGATCCTAAGTGAAAAACGCTGTGTCTCTGTCAAAGGCCTTTTCTCCCTGAGTGGTGAAAAGCAGGGAGAGCTCTGTATCTTAGCAGGTACAACTTCTGCCTTTCAACACAGAGGCCACACTTCATGTCTAAAGGAGCTGCTTACTTTACTTTGATGCCTCTCACCACTAATGACATGGCCTAAATTAAAGAATGACTTTACTCTCAATTCTGCTGTCAGCTAAGAATTTCATATTCTGAAGGAAGTTTAGGTGACATAATAAAATCTAAACTCATCTATGCATAGACAGAGAAGCAAGAGAGCACAAAATCTGCTAATACTGTAAATAATGCACTGCAGAAGCTGTGAATATGCACAAAATTTGTTCTGAGACATTCTGGCAGTTTGCTCTCTACGCACACATATGTGCACATATAGATAAATGTGTGTTCATGCACGTAAATATGTGTTCTAAATGCTTGATATGTAATATAGTAAGTTTAGAGCAGAAATGTATTTCAAGAATTCCTGTTTAACAGAGGCAGAGATGACTAAATATTTAACTTGTGTATGTAATGAATGGTAGCCATTTACACAGCCATAAATTTCAACATCTGTGAACAGAGGTGGATTCTCATCCAAGTTTTCATTTGCTCTTTATAGATTTGCTTGCTATTTATTCCAAGATGGAGTTGTATGAGAATGGGAATCAGATGATGAGACAGACTTGGTGACTCAAAAGTATAAATTCTCTGATTAAAAGAATTTATAGCCTATTAAAACAGATAAGAAATATAGTTTGGGAATGTGGATGCATGAAATGAGCAAGAATTGCTTTCAAGTGTCAGGCTATTACCATGCTTTAAAAAAAAGAATACATAAATCACATGATTTGCCCTTGTGTCATAATGATGTTTTGGCAATTGACTTGGTCAGATGCTTATTTAAAATAACATTTTAAAAAATGTGTTTTTTAAATAAATGTAAACGTTGACCAAACACATTCACAGTAATAATTACAGATGGTGTCAGTGAGAAAAAAAAGCTTAGCAGGTGTTGACCCAGCCAATATTCTGACATATTTTATGTTATTGCCCAATATAATAACATTAGACAACGACATCACCATTCCACTTCAGAGGTGTAGGTATTCATCAGAGAGTCATTAAATACTGGATTTTCTCAGTGTCACACAATTGCAGAAACAGTTGGATATTTGTGCTGATCCACTGAGAAAAGTGTCAGTGTTGAATGGCTCTAAAGTGTCGTGTTCTTTAGCTATATGAAGCATGCAGAGGGTTGACATTTAGGCTTATGTCAGTGAGTAAAGAATCAGCAACAATTTTTTTTCTTTTTCTTTTTGAAAAAAAAATCCCAATAAACCCGTTCAGGTTACTTTTGGGATTCTTAAGAATGTTCATTTCTTGGCCATTCTCTATTTTGAAGGTGGTGTTGTCTTCCATTTCTTAATTTCCTTCTTTGGATTCTTTAAGGATTCCTTTTCCCCTATCTAAACAGTCCACTGTTGCTTTCAGCTTCACTTCAGTTTTTCTGCATCAATCTATACCTGATTCTCCCAACAGCTTCATTTCTCCTGTGCCATTCAATACAACTTTTTCCCCTTTGCTTGGAAGTGAACTCAGATCATTGCCAGACTCTGGGTCTTGCCATATGCATTCCCTCACTTCCTAGGTTCCAGATAGCATCTTTCTTTTTTCCACTTTCCCTTTTGGAATGCAACTTGCAAAACAGCCTACATGTCCTCAATTTTAATTGAATAAATTGGCCTACCTGTATGCTTAAAGCAAGCATGCATTAAACACCCTGCTGGTTTCTTCCAAGCTCGGAAGAGACACTTGATGTACTGCAATCAATACTCATTGCTATTGTCATTGTTGCTCTTATTCTGGAAAACTTCCCTGGGTAAGAGTCCCAGCCATAAACTAGCATCCTCTTATATTTAATGATGCAAATACAGAATAGAAGACTCGGAGCTTTCTTCTCTCAGAACTTCACGCAGAGAACTAGACTCTAGTAGGTCACACAGAAACTTCTAGGAGCATCTCTCTGCAGGAATGGGCAACACGGCTGGAAAAGAAAGGAATTAAGTTGTTTGTGGAGGGTAGAAATTCTTTCCTATCAGAATTGAGTCAGGTAATTTGATTTTTCTTGCAATGACTACTCTTCATAACCAAGCAGCTGTAGAGATCAAAAGAATTTTATTATGGCCCAGACAAAAGCTGCCCTCCATGGCAGTGTTACCACTGATTGTTACAAAAGAAGCAGTCAGCCACCAATCTTGCTAAATGTTGGTTTGTGTTTCCTTGTTTGCGATAGTTAAAAATTACAGAATAATTATGTATTCAAGAGCTAAATTTTGGATCATTGGCAGCCATTTCTCTCAGAAGTGGCACTGCACTGGGTCGAGTAATGTGCTGGATTTAGAGGGACAATAGTCCTGGATTAAGTATCCCACTATTTTTAAAAGGGATTTCCATGTCAAATCTCCTGTATTTTAAAAAACATTTTACACAGTTACATCAGCACTCCTACAACTTCTTACTTATTAAATATAGTTCCCAGTGTGACTCCCTGGCTTAAATACAACAGGTACTTTTATGAAACCTGGTTTGAGTTTTTAATGCAGCTGTGCAGAACTTTCGTAATGAAACCCAAAACCCAACCAGGCTTGAGTTTCATTACAAATCTGAAACTTACATCAGGTTCTCTAAAGGGTTTGTCAGAGTTCACAACTCTAAAGATTTGAGGCTGGATGAAGAAAACCTATGCTGAGTTATGATTTCAGGTGCAGGCCAGGGAAAATGTGGTTTGACCCTCAACAAGATAAAGCCTGTTTATTATAAAAGAATGAGTCCTTGCAAAAGGAAAATAGAGGATGAGTTTCATAAGCTCTTGTGAACCAAAGTTTTAAGTCACAAACCTGTGCAGATGAGTTTTACCAATAGTTGTGATTGATTATTTTTCCTTACCCTAATATATTTCTCTCTGCTTGGCATTTGTTGTATTGAAATTAAACTTGTTTGTATGGTTCTCAAATGGTCAAATACAGGGGTAGTACAAATGCACAATTCCTTTGATCTAACAGAGAAGCCAAAGAGTCAGGGAGTCAGGAGATGGATTCTGCACATGCTTTGACCACTGACTTGTTATCTCATCTTGTGCAATGGGGACAATATTTCCATCAGTTTATTCCCATGTCTCGAAATGATTTTACCCTCTAAAGTAAAGCAACTCCAAGCTACAAGTCTGTGCTAATACAACCCTACTGTTTCTCATTCCAATATTATTTGCTCACAACTAGCCTGTGTGCTTCCATGCTTCCACATTGTCCTCCACTGGAGGTGCAATGAAAGCAGGTCTTTGTGCAAAGATACACTAACATCACATGTATGAAAATGTGAAATCTGCTATCTCAGAATAGCTAGAGATTGTTCATGCTCTTGCTTCAGACATTTCCCCCCTTTGTCTTTCTTTTTGTTTCATCCATTAAGAGTCCAGTGAGGGTATTTATTAGAAATGCCTTTCTATCCATAGCTCCCAGAGTTCCTAGGAGGAAATGGGAACATTTTGTGGAGTTTTACAGCTTCTGATTTTTGCCAACTCAATTAAAAGGTCTAACTGACAGTAGGCTGAAAAGTAAGTTTCAAAATCATCCCAATAAATTATGAGCCTAAGTTCCACTTTAAAAAGTGGTTTAGGTATTGAAAAGACTGATTAGCATTGAAAGCTTATGGTATATCAATCACTTGCAAATCAATAAAATGAGAAACTTTTCCCAAAATATGAATGTTTGAAGTGTTTGTGGGTAGAATCTTGGTTTAAGAAATTTAGCGTATTGTTATAATGACTTTTGGTTCAGGTCCATCACTAATTTTATTCAGCTGTGAAGAGATTGATGACAATTTTCATGTCAGCAGAAATAGAGTATCAGTGCAGGCTCAGATTTGTGTCTCCCTAGTAATTAACATATTTAACAGCAGAAAAGTAGATTTTTTTTTTATCTTCTCCAAGAATTATCTAAGAGATGGAGAAAAACATTACTAAAAAAGTCATAAATTTGTCAAAATTCACAGAATTTACAAGCTTGTCTTTTTATCCTAAAAGCTTAGTCGGAGTAATCTTCACAGCTTTACTAAATGTAAGTGACATCCAGTGGTCAATTGTCACTAAATATACCAAAAAATCTTAAGTTTGACATGAAAAATGTCACCATTCTACTAACTTGGGCAGAGACTGAAGCTAGAAGGATGTTGTCCAGTTCTCTGCCAACCTGTCTCAATGTATCATAGTTAATAAGTGCATCACAAAGATTTGGCTCCAGGGTCCTGCATAGATCTGAAGGTACTAGCACTTCAAATCCTCTTCTGTTAGTCCCATTTTTAGCATTCAAGCTATTCTTTCCTGCCCAACTGCATGATGAAGAGGCCACCTTAGGCTAAGGTAAGTGAAAGAAGATTGCATGAGCATTTCAACTCTTCCCACAAGGAGGAAATACTTAGAATGTTTGTGATTTTGTGTTTTGATAACAACAGGATGAAGAAATGGCCTCAAGCTGTGCCAGGGGAAGTTCCAGTTGAACATGAGGAAGAGTTTCTTCACAGAAAGTGTTTTCAAGCATAGGAACAGGCTGCCAAGAGAAAGTGGTGGAGTCACCAACCCTGGAAGTGTTGAAGAAATGGCTGGACGTGGCCAGTTAGTGGATGGTTTAGTTGATAAGGTGGTGTTTGATGGAAGATTGGTCTCAATGATTCTGGAGGTCTTTTCCAACTTAATGATTTTATGATTCTATTCAACATCCTTTTAACCTGTAACCTTAAGACCTGGAGACTGCTGTGAACTAGAATATGGTACTTTAGCTTGGGATCAGAACTAGTAGTGGGGGATGCCTACAATAGTCTTTTAAGTTGCACATAGCAAGTCATCATATACTGGGTTTCCGCTGGTATGGGGAACCACTTAGTTGTTAAATAAAACTGAGCACTCTAAACTCCATTTCAGAACTGGATTTTGAGAGCATACTGTTTTACATAAATCATAAATATTTTTGTTATTCTTACAGCAATTGATGAGAAAGACAGATGATTTCTAGAAAAGCATTAGTTGATCTGTGGGTCCTAAGTCCTGCCAAGAAGAATCCCAAAATCTACATGATGACCCGTCGTACTGGACGGTGCACTTGACTTCCTGATTTCCTGAGAAATGAAACAAAAAACATGCTGCCAGACTGCTTCCCATTTTTCACCCATCCGAAGAAAGTCTGTGACTGATCAGCTTTGCAATTAGGAAGTATACTCTGGGAATGGTTGTTTGACATGACAGAATATGAAAAATTGGACTGAAGTCTCAATTCTCCCCTTTTTACCTAGACAATTTATCCTTACGGGGATTATCAAGTGTACGGTTTGTATATTTTAAAGCATATTTTGGGAATGATTTTGGAGAGTTGTGGTTGTCATATAGTTAGCTGCTAATCCCTCGGACACACAGATCTTTCCACTCCTTGAAGGTAAGCTCTTGTCCCTTAGGTCAGATCAGAAATCTGTTCAACCTTTCCAATGGGTTCGCAACAGTAACAGAGGCAGTTTGAGGGGGAAAACATAGAGAAAATGAATCTACATTACGTTGATTAAACCTGTAATTTTAAAGAAAATGTAATACATTTCAGCATAGCACATTATAATGGTAAAGATACAAGCTTCTGCTCTGGAGCTCATTGAAAATACAATGGCAAAAAATAATTATTATAATTATTATTATTTAATTTGAATAGCCTTTCAAAAAATCTAAATAAATCACTGAGAGAACGAGATTATTAGAGAAGAAGAAATACATAAGTTTACACTGGAATATCCATATTTTGCTTCTTACTGTGAAACAGTGTAATTCACACACAAATTCTAAAGCATGATGAATTTTGGTGATTATTTCTTTCTTTAAGTAACAGGGATACTTATGGACAGTATTCTACATGATCACTTTGAATCAATATCAATCACAGTTCCATCCAGGAACTGGTAGAAGTCTTTCACCTATTTCCACCCTTCTCTTATGAAAAAAGAACAGAGAATTTTTGATCTATTTCACTCTCACTTACCTCCTTAATGCCTTGGACAGGCTTGCTCTGCCCAAAGGAGATAAGAATTCAGAGAGGACTGAGAGACAATCGGAGGTATGTGGATATATGCAGAGAAACCACAACCATTCGTTTTAGTCCCAACCCAAAATGACCCTTTGCAACTCAGGCATCAATGGAGTGATGAATCAGCACCTTCCTATGACAGTTGTAGTCCTGAAGGAGTAGTTCCTTCTCGTGTTTCCCTCTGAGCAGTACAGCTGAGGGTATGCAGAGGTCAGGCTGGAGCCCTGGCCCTTAGTTTTACAGTGTGAATCGTAAGAGTGTGTTCCAATCAGAAATAACTCAGCAAAAGACATAATTTAACTCGGTTAATTATATTGACTCTTATATAGACCATGAGTAAATAAATACCCTGCATACAAAGAAAGTTGTTTATGGAATAAAGCTTAGCTCAACTACAATTTGGTGCTTTTAATACATCCAGTGTACATTTTTAATACTTTCATATGGCTGAATAATACTTCCACGTTGATTTTTCCCTTTATTATTTAATCTACTCTACAGTGAACATGCGACAATGGCTCATTGATTTATTGTGAGTGTAGCAATAGGTTTATAACTGCATGAATCATGCAGATTGCTCAATTCACCACATGCCTTAATAAAAGTTTCACTTTAATAAAACAGAGCTAAGGCAAATATGTCCAGAGCCTGGTCTGACATTCCTTATACATTACCCTGCCTCAGGAAATTATTACTATATATTTTATAGCAGCTACAGTAGGTTGGGGATCAGGATTAGAGCATAGTAACTACTGTGACATTTAGCAGAACTCCTGTGTATGCCATTAACCCTCACGGGGTGGACTGGCATGGAAATATTTTGGAACAGTGGTTTTCATCCTTTTTAAATGATTGAGTCAAAAAATTTTCTGTAAACCTATGATTCCTCATTTGCTGAATTTAATCTCCTAGCAATTCATTTGTACCTTTCACAGGTGCTTTTGAAACAGTTTGTGGACCTCACAGAGTCTACTGGTCGTAAATGGACATCACTCTTCCAGGACAGCTTCCATCACTTGGCTACACAGAGATTAATTGACCAGTCTCTTGCAATTACCAAAATGATTTCATTATTTTGAAAATACAAAATAATCTCAATGGTTACATGTACTTCTACCTCATATCTCAAACTAATTGCAACAGCTAGATCTTGGCAAGATCTACTGAGGGGGACTGAAGTCTTTTCCAGTTGAGGTAGTAAGTATGATCCACTTATCCACACCTCTTTCATTGTAGGAAAATTAAACAAATGCAAGCCCTATGATAAGCAGATATTTTGACTCTTCCCTCATTTTATTCAGAATTGGTCTTCTGAAATTTCAGGCAGAAATAGTGAAACTCTTGTAACAGCAGAGGTTTCAGAATGTGTATCTTCATTTGAATCAGCATTGAACTCAAACTTTGGATGGAGCTATGGTACATACATTTCTCTTTGTAGCCATGAAGAAACATATATTCATTTCCTCAATCCAGCTTCTACCAATGGTGCCTCTACTCTTTCCTAATTAGTGGAGCTTAGATATTAAGCACAAAGTATTTCATAACATAATTTTCTTAACATATGTAGTTGAAGTGGAATTTTAAAAGTTTTAGTTGTTGATCTTACTAATGAACTTGGTAAAAAGAGAACTACATCAATGTGAAATGGAAAGAAAAGCTTTAATGTCTATGAGCATGTTACAATGGCTGTGTTTGCATTAAGTTCATCGTACATTATTGTCCTCTATAAAAATGCCATAGTTCTGATGTGAAGGGTCATAGTTTGGCAATTTATTTTATTTTTATTTGGTTAGTTTGGGGTGTTTTTGTTTTGTTCTTGGGGTTTTTGTTTCTTTTTTTATTAAGTAAGAAACATAAATGCTATGACTTCAGCAGTAAAATTTTATTCTTTTGCATTTTTTGCAATAAGGGTTTTTTTTGCCTGGGTTTCTGCATTTTGAACACTGTTGCATAAAGGTGATGTATTTACAAGCAAAATAAAATTTAATCCATGGGCTTTTACTCTTCTTAAGGAAGTCCTCAGTAGAAAAAAAAAAAAATTGGGAATAATCAGTGAATTTAATAAAAACCAGCTCTGGCATAACTGTCTTCCAATACAATAAAAAACTTTTTCTATTGCTAGGTTGTCAGTACTACGAAGTGGTTTTTAATGCATAAACCTCAGGCATGCAGATAAACCCAAGTACACTGGAGCCAAGGTTTGAAATTGGTGCTTGAAACATGTCTTTAAAACCATCTTTTATGTCTGGGGAACTCTCTGTCATCTGGAATTATGGGCTTCAAGGCCCCCCCTGACTCTAAAAAGAGCAAGTGTGAGGATTTCACCATGATTACTTTGTAGCTCAGTATCTGAATCACTCCAGCCATAAGTCCAGCTCAGATCACAATGATGCTGATTTTAGGCACACCACTTCAGACACCAAGTGTAAAATGGCTGAAGGTCCAAATGGTTCCAGTTCATTGCAGCATGATTTGCTTATTAATTTCCATTATCTCACTCTTTCTGCCTTTCTTCCCTCTGCTATTAACTGGATTCTTTGTGAGTGTTCAGAAATTAATTCTTCTGCACCTGTACTTAAATCCAACTGTGAGGTGCTTATACGTATTCATATGAACCTAAATGAAAAAAATATATATACTTATTGACAGAGAACCACTTTGCATCATATTTCAATAATACTGATGCTATTTTGTGAAGTTGTATGTAATCTGGGAACTGTATTACCAGGAAACAGAAAACTTCTGTACCAAGATAATGTTTTGAAGCAGAATTGAAGTGTATGATGTAATATGCTTGGAGACTCCTGTTTGAGGCTCATTAGGTTTAGTTTTCTCTAATAATAGAGATGGGCTATGGCAGGGTCACTCAAGTGGTTTGTTTTGTGCAGTTGTGTGGACACATTCCCAATAGTGCATGTCAGTGTCAGACTTCTGAAGCCAGGCAGTGTTGTTATTATCACATCACTCTTGGAAGTTGCATGAAGATGGTTTTTCTTCTAATGACACTATGGAAAAGAGACAAATCTTTACTCAGTCCAGCACTTTCTAAAATAAGCAGGAATTAATTTTTATCTGTAGATTCTGATGGCAAAATCCTCTGTATGTAAAATACGTATTCCCCTGGGGTTCTCTTTCAAATCACTATATGCTAATACATGGTAAACAACATGTTTAAACATTTTTGACAATGTTAAAACACTGGTTGAGTACACGTGGCAGAAAGGGTGGTTGTGTATTGTCCATTGTCAGGGGGTTCCATGGTGAGCAATAATGTTTCTTTTCTTGTGCCCTCTGTCATTAATATCATTGTTGTTACTGTTTGTTTTATCAAATTGCTGTTTCCAGAAAAATGTTCTTATCAAACCTTTAATTTCTGTGCCTTCAATTCTCCTCTCCAGCCACCACAGGGGGAGGGGAAAGAGAGTAGGATGGGGGAAGGGAATGAGTGTCATTGGTTTGGAGAGTCTCAGAGGGAGCACTAAATTGGGGAGTACCATTCCTAAACCACAATACTTTCAATCCAAGAAAGCATACACTGTTATTATTTTGAGTATGGCTCATGAAATATTTTTTGAATTATCTGTGATCTATAAAAATAAATTCACTGGACCTTCAAAGACCACTACTAGCCAACAGATCACTAACAACATTTATCTACCTTGCAAAATGCTTTAAAATGAATGACTGGAAGATGACAGCATATCTGGGAGGTCATTATACAATTCCTTCCTTTGGTGGGTCAGTAGAGTTGGCTGTCCTGACTGCAGCCATAATTAATTTTTAGATGTGTTTCTTCTAAAGGCAGACTTTCCAGTCTTAGCAAGTTGTGCATCAGTCCTTGCAGGTTCAGTTAAGTAACTTAGAAGGCATCTGTGAAGCTCTGTGCAGAGCATCCTTGNTAAATTGGGGAGTACCATTCCTAAACCACAATACTTTCAATCCAAGAAAGCATACACTGTTATTATTTTGAGTATGGCTCATGAAATATTTTTTGAATTATCTGTGATCTATAAAAATAAATTCACTGGACCTTCAAAGACCACTACTAGCCAACAGATCACTAACAACATTTATCTACCTTGCAAAATGCTTTAAAATGAATGACTGGAAGATGACAGCATATCTGGGAGGTCATTATACAATTCCTTCCTTTGGTGGGTCAGTAGAGTTGGCTGTCCTGACTGCAGCCATAATTAATTTTTAGATGTGTTTCTTCTAAAGGCAGACTTTCCAGTCTTAGCAAGTTGTGCATCAGTCCTTGCAGGTTCAGTTAAGTAACTTAGAAGGCATCTGTGAAGCTCTGTGCAGAGCATCCTTGTGCATACAAATGTCAAATAATTCAACAATGCTGAACAGAATATTTCTCAATCCTGCCTATTTTTTTAGAGGCAGGTAGCTAAATGTTCCACCAGGGAGACTGGTGAGCTCAGTGGGTGTTTCTAAGGCACTGCCAGCACCCATGCGGCAGCTTCGATGGGATAGTCTAAAAGTCGCAAAAAACATGGAAAATAGAGCATCAGGCACTTCTCAGAAAAAGTGATTTATGCCCAAATATTATACTGCTGAGAAAGCTAATTTATTCTGTTGAGCTATAGATAAAATGGGATCACAGGCAGCTTCCCCCCCTTCTGTGGGAGCCATGCCACTATGCAGAAGGGATAATGAGAACCATAGGGAAAGAGAGAGAAAATGTGTCTACATCACGGGGAGCACCAGAAGTAATCTGCCTTTCAGTCCCTCCTTCCAAGTGACAATTAAATTTAATTATGCGTTATTACATACATTATTCAATGTCTCCTGGATTGCAAAAATATCTAGGAAAAAGGAGCAAAATAAATTTTATACCTCAGGCATGCCTGTACTTTAGCCACTAAACCTCTGAATTGTGTTCTCTTGTGTCTTTTATGGGGTCATGGAAGTAGCATTTGTTTCTGCTCCGTGATTGTATTTGAGCAGGTGAGATGGTGCCTGCCATCACTGGGCTCAGCCAGGACCTTGTGGAGATCAGGTGCATTCTGCAGTCCAAGGAGCTTGGAGGGATGTTACATCTCAGACATGGAGAAACCTGCAGCTGCAACCCATAATTGCAACTGTTTTTAGAAAAAAATTGGCAGTGTTGTGTTTTATGTGGAGTTCCAGTCAATCACTATGTAGATGGGAGATGCTCTGACCACAGTCTGAAGGTCTGTGGTAAAGGGAGCAGTGTACCTGCCTGCCACAGGTAGACAGGAGAGATACACCAACCCAGACACTAGGGCCATATGCAGAAACAGAATAAAACATCTACAGGCCACTTGAGGAAACAATAAGTTTAGATACTTGCTGAAGTGGCAATTCAGTAGATGGGGTTTGGATCAAAATGTTGGGCCTAAATTCTAAAAATTCTGCTTTGGTTTTGATGAAGACACTTGCATCTTTAGTTGTATGTACTGGATGTCAGTTTTATATACTTAATTTACTGGCTCAAATTTACCCAAAGGGCCAAAAAGAAAGGTCAATAAGAATTGAACATGCTTCTTCCAAACTCCTGGAGTCTTCAGGAACCTTTACTCTTTCTCTGACTGCAAGTGAAAAAGCTGCAGTACTACAAAAGAATCTCAAATTGAACACTGCATTAAAGAGACTGTGGTTCCCCCCTTTTTTCTGCTAAATGTCTCTGCTAGTGCTCTACCAGTAACTCTTTTCTGATAAAATATCTGTGTTACTGATGGAGCAGGGTTGAATTTTTATGCTTTGCAACATTTGCTTCTCGGGCAGATAATATATTTCCATGGAAATACAGACCATTTCTCACTGCACATTTCAAAGAAAGAGCATGGCAATATGCCATGTTATGGCTGTTAGCATCACTAAATCATCCCTTCAGAGTGGTCTGCTCTGCTACCACTTTCCAAGGAATCTCTTTCGGGGCATGACACTGTGAAACTAGAGAAATTATGTTTGGCAATAACATGGGTTGATGGCAAGATATGTCAAACAGCTGAAATTATAGGCTCCCTTTTCAGAAGCTGTCCTCTGCCCCATCACCACTGCTGATGGTTAGATTTGTTGGTCCCACATCCCAGTTTGCACAAATGGGACAAAAGTAGAGGAGTGAGTTAGGAGCACAACGCACACTGTGTGAGGTGTGTAAAACATCCCTCAGTGGGAGCTTGGCAGTACAGATACTCATGTAAGATGAAGTGAAATAAGTGTTCCTTTGTGAATAGAGGCCCTCTGCCCAGCCTTTGCATCACACTGCTTAGCCTGGCCTACAGCCTACATAAAGATACATAGATTATAAAGAAAACACTCCTTTCAGAATGCGATGTGAAAACTTGTAAAACATTGCTTTTGTCCACACAACATGTATTCATTCTGGAATGTCAAATAAACACAGGGACTTGCTGAATATCCTTCCTCTCATCTGACATTTTGGGGTCCAAACATAAAACTGATGCATTGCTAAGCAGGGCTAAGAAATTAAAATCTGTGAAAAGTAAAGCATCTCAGACACTATAAATTCCTTCCTGCATGAAAGTCCAGGAATCAAAGTGTGACCTCCTCAGCATGGGTAGAGAATTGGGGGAACATGAAGCCTTGATCTCACTCTGAGCGTCGTCCAAGGAGATTTAACTCAACAAGATGGATCAGCTGTTATCTGAGCTCTAAAGGGTAAAGTACAATTAGCCCCTTTGCTGCCAAGTGAGACAATTTTAGTATACTAGAAGTAACATGAAAATCTGGTCAGGAAGGAAGACTGTTTTCACAAACTGCATAAGGGTTTGGATTTTTATTATGGTTTTCCTATGACTATTTTGTCCAATGATATTCTGAAAAGTGTCACTCATTCCTTGTCCTCTCTTACATGCTCTTTCTGTAACTCTTTGCTTTCCATGCCTTCTAGTTTGTAAACAATATGAAAACAAGAAAAACTGGTTTTCCCATTTTGATACTGACTTCCATTCAACAAAATTTCTTAAATAGAAAATAAACAGAGAAAAATAACTTAATGACACTGATTTTTAAGGAAAAAAGTTCTCCAGACTTTTGCATTGCCTTCAAAAAATGTATTTTCAAAATCCAGAAAATGAAAATTATATTTCCAACTATGCCTTATTATCTACTAAGTACCCTCTTGAATTGACAATAGTCATATGTAGTAAGCATCATTACTATTTTTTTTTCTGAAAGATTGCTCTTTTTCTTTTATACAACGCTTCTAGGATAACATTCTAAACTGTTATTAATTAAAAGCAAAATCTCATATGATTTTAATAATAAACAATATTATATGATTCTCAATAAATTCTTTTTCTGATTTTCATTATTCTTTTTAGCTTTCATGATATTTTTTTTGCAATCAACTAAATGAAAGAAATAATACAACCAAAGGGGCAAAAAAAACTACTATGGGGATGATAATTTAAATGCTGAAACTAAACAATGCTACTATTCATGATAAAATATTTGCTTGCTTTCAGATAACCTTGGCTTGTGTTAACTATCTTAATAACTTCATTTGCAGATTTTGCTGAAGAAGTAAGTCAGTGTGAAGGAATGTGTCCCAAATGTCATGTTTCTGTTTTTTTGCTTTTGCATTCCTCTAGATATTTGCTGTGTGCACAATCTATCTTTGGGAAGCTCAGTGTAAAGCCTGGGATATGTCATCAGGAAGGGAAAAAATGAACTGAGCAGCATTTGTCAAATATCTGCGATGATTACATTATCATATGTTTCTTATAGGATGTTCTGCTAAGGAAGGCCCACTTATAAGGCCTCTTCCTTCTCTTCCATCCCTCTACCCTCACCCCATCAAAAAAAATATTCTAGCTTCCGTTGATCCACAAAATGCTTAATGTCATTTTAATGCACAGCACAGAGCTGGCACCCTCAGGCTGTGAAAATTATGTTCTGGTATGTGATGTGGGGAAGGGAAAAAGTGAAAGATACTGCCTGGATTTGGCAAGGATATCAGGAAAGGGAATGGGAGTTGGAAAAGCTGTTAGGAAATGTAGATTGGTAAGTGTGTCAAACAAAGACTGAATGGGAAGGACACAAGGGAGAAACTGAAAGTTTTGTGGAGAATATATGAGGTGACCGGCTGAGTTTGAAAGCATCCCCATCAACCATTTCAAGTCCGCTCCTCCTATTTCAGCTTCTCGTTTACTCGTCATTCATTACTCTGGTGGTTTGCCTCTCCAGTGACTTTTTCCTGAACAAATGACATTCCATGGTCTAAGTCAACCAGGTGTCCAGGTGCTTCCTCTCTCCTACCTTTGAATAACATCCCCTGAAAGCCAGGGAGCAGATAAGATACCTCATCATTTTCCTGAAGGCCAGGTTAGTGTTTTCTTTTGCATTCAGTCCTGTGGCACCCATCCACCCTTGGGAAGGCTAACACTGTTTGACTGTTTTCTCTTGCTGCTAGTGCCTCTTTCAGAGACTGGGATTCTGTAAACTGTTTTTATGGTGTTCAGCTTATTTCTTTTCCCTGACTTTCAGAAAAAACTTCCATTTTCTTCTACTACATCCCTCTCCCTGCTGACTCCTCTGGCTATTTGTGGGATCTAATCACTCTCTGCAATTTCCTCCTCTCTCTCACCCCCTACTCTGCCCTTGACAGCAACGTTGCTTCCCCTTGCCCCCTCACTGGGTAATATTTACTGTGACTTAAGTGCTATCTCTCTTTTTCCACCTGACTTGGCATCCTATTCTGATTCCAGAAATAAGCGTGATTATGACACATCTTGGACGGGTACTTGGCTGGCACAGGTGTCCAAACATTCTGTTCTTTCCTGAGTGGCGTATCAGTTGCATAGATCTTGTAGAAGGAAAGAGGAGGCCAAAGCTGTCCCTATGCTTCTACTTACTCTTTTTTTGGTCTGCAGGCAATGATTTTCAGATTGCAAATCCTCTGAGATGTACGCTGTGATTCACAAGTCAGCCCTTACTATTTGTGGTTATGAAAGGGATGAAGATGTCTGATAGCAAAGGTGACTATGAAACTAGATCTCCAAAATATCATGAGAAATTTGATACAACTATTTATTTACATATTACAAAAAAAAAAGTATCGTAAGCAGCCCTATAAAAAGGGTGGGCATAACAGTAAAGAGTTTACTTTGTAGCACAATCCTTTATGAAACACTATAATTGAAAACACAGCAGTTTTAAGACCAGAAAATAGAGAAAAATGTATATAAGGAAAAAAAGGAAAACCCCAAGCATTTTAACTTCAAATCTGTATGACTCATTTCTCTTTGAGATTGAATTTGGCCATCAATCTTTTCCTTTGCTTTGGCTTATTATCAATGGCTAAACCACAATCCTGTTTCCAACAGAGAATAATACCAAACATCCTTTAAATACAGGTTGCTTTATTTCTTTATTAGAAGAGCACAAACTAATGGATTGACTAATGCTGTCTATAGAAGGCATTATTTTCAGGATCTCAGCCTGGGCTAAAAAATGCTGAAACTAGACCAAATTTGTTAAGAGCACTTATTTACTACTAGAAAACACTAGTATTTTTATTCTTAGTCACATTTGATGTTGAGGACTAAAGGATGAGGTTCCAATTTTTTACATAGTTCCCATACAGAGAGATTATTTTGTCCCCAAGGCTATTCTCCTTTCTCTGCTTTCTAAGCTGGACAGCACCCCTGGGATTCTCAAGGAAGGGAAAGAGCCAGAAAATCTTGTCTGAAAAGGTCAGTTGGATGTGCTCAGTCAGATAGAGAGAGATAAATTTCTGGTGTAAATTTTACTTTGTGCTTCATCTTGCATAATCACAAAGGCATGAGATGATACCTACTTTGTTTCTTGCAGATAATTTATCCTATGGTGGTTAAGCACCATGGGATGAATAGCCTCTTCCCTTGATTTTATATACATGATGGTTCAGAGGGAGCTTCCAGGAATGTGGAACATCTTGCGTGTCTTTGCTGGGGAATTGTTTCAGATGGACCTCCTCTTCAGACAGAGCAGCATGAATGCTTCACACCCCTGAGGGAAAATGATTACTACTTGGAGGAAAAATCTGTTTGAGAAACAGAATTATCTTAGAGATGTAATCAAACGGAAGGATTTTGGTGCAATATGTGTGTATATGAAATCATTAGTACTGGGTTGAATCTGGTAGTATTGATTACTTGTAGTGGGAAAACTGCCAAAAGAGAAAAAAAATACTATGCCAGTTTTCCCTTGAGAAATTTTCTTTTTAGCTCCAGCTCCAAGAATCTTATGCTGTTACCAAAACATTCTATCTTAGAATGTTCTGGTAAAGGATAGCACAGATAATTTTTACTTGCTTCTTCATTAGAAGAATCCATAATGTTTTAGAGAAACAACATCACCTTTGTACTGAAAATGGAGATGGGTCCATGCACAAAAATGTGATTTTAGTTGTGGGTCTGAAACAAAGAACAAAGCTCTCAGGTGATCCATGTAAGGCTGCAGCCTTGCATCTGGTTTGTCTGCTCTTCTCCTTTGATATTGTCACTGGTTTGGTTTTCCTCTCCTCACGTCCACCTCTCCATTAGTTCACATCTCACCTTTTTGTGTGAGCTGTGGGAGATGACCATGCTCAGCAGAGAAGGCTCTCTGGTGCCAGCCTTTGAGCTGCAAGTTCTTTGAGCAGGTCCTTCATCTGGCAAATAACAGGGTGAACACTTCTGTTGGGAATCCTACTACAAGCCAAGTAATAAACCAGAGCTATACAGTAGGTGTGGGCTGACGGAGAGCCTTCTCAAAAATCTGCATCACCCAAGAAAGGACATGGGTCTGCTCTGCTCATGGAGCCTTGCATGGCTGCAGGGACAAGTGCAGCAGATCCATTTTGCCAGCCAGTATCTTGCCTGTCAGAATGTCCTCTGGGAAGTGATACTGATTTAAATGTTTAGACAGATATCATGGGAAAGAAACTATCGATAATATCATTAATCCTATGGGTTATTTCCAGAGCAAGGCTCCAAGATCATTCTGTTTGCACCCTGGTGATTTTTCTATCTGCTCAAGAGTGAATGACACAGGAAGGCAGAACTTGTGTTGGCATTTTGAAATCTTTTATGCAGCGACAAGTACTGGTAAAACTTTACCTATAATTTCAGCCATATCTTGATCAGTGTGTTCACCCACATTGAGCTGCCATATAAAATGAAATCCTAAAACAGACATTGAGAATAGCCGGACGGCAGATGTTATGTCTAGAGACTACAAAACTCTGCTGTTAGTCATTTACGGCTTGCACTGCTGGGGAAATGACCCAATACTGATCAAAATCAACAAAATAACTTGACCTAAATGAGCTACATATCCAAAGAAACTTGTTGAATCAAAACGAAGTTGTGAACCATGAGCTACTAGGGCAAATCAAGCTCTTTTGCTGAAATACATCAGAAAGTAATATGCAACAAGATTGCTTCTTCTTTGGTTCCTCTGAGTGGAACAGTAAAATCTTAGGCATCATCAGCTTCAGGCTCTAAGTAGGGAAAGTATTTGATTCAGCTGTCCACCAAATGTCTAATACTTTCTGGGATACGTAAGGCATCTGAGGCATCTTCTTGCAAACAGTGAATATGGCACATGGCTACTGCAGATCCCTTCTGGAATTGCTGGAGGTTAAACGAGGTGATTTAGGTGGCAGATGTAGCCCAGAGGCTGCATATGAACAAATGAATTAAGACCTGTTTAGCACAACCTGATAGCACTAAGAATGACTCACCTTATTGTAAAACAGATCCTTCAGCTGATCTGTAACTTTCTGTCAATAGAGTCATAACTTTTGCTTTGTTACAAACCTGTGGATATTAAGGTGGACCCTACTTAGAACGCCTAACTGTTCAACTCATCGTGCACAATTAAAGTTTCTTTTAGAACAGAGTCCCATCTCACAAATCCTGAAATTCCAAAAGAACATAACACTCATCCTGTGTCAGACTGAGACAGAAGATGGACAGTTGCATGAGCAAGTTCTTTAAAATCTGTATAACAACTGGAAAAGAGAGGATTAGAGCACTCCTACTAGTGTTATTCAGTTTCAAAGACATACCAAAGCTAAAATAAAAAAAATTGGGAGTATGGACTGCAGTCTCTTGTGTTCCCATCCCAAAGCCCACTCTGACCTTTCAGGAACCATTGTTCAATTCCACTCCCAGAGAGCAGTAGAAAAGGCAAGCTATTAGGGTGAAAAATTTCTACTGGCTTTTCTTGTTCTCTGTAGAAGACTGAACATTAGTTCACGATCTTAAATATCTGTCACCACGTCATCTGTCTTGCTTGAGTATCAAGACACAGTTAGTGGGTAATAAAGGCCCTCTAACTGAAAGAGAGGGAATACCCCACGTCCTGAAACATCATAGAATGTTCTGCTTCATGCTACATTTTATTATGTTAAGTTACTCTGTATAGTATTCATAAGGGTTTGTTTAGTTAACCTCTGCCTCATGATATATTTGTCAACTCAATTAAAAAAAAAAAAACATTAAAAACAGTATAAATCAGATTTTTATTTTCCCCTTTTTTTAATATTTGATTATTTGCTCCTTTTTCACCTTTCCCCAAGGTTCCTTTATTTAGCTCTTACACATAAATTAGCTGATGAAGAAGGCTGGCTCCAAATGCATTTCATAGGTCCTTTGAGACATGCCAAGACCAACAATTTAAACCATGTTTTCTCCAAATAGGCAACACAAAGTTAATTTTTGTGGTTGTCCTTTGCTTGGATGTGTGGTGTGAGCTTTTCAGTGCCACCAAATCAAACACATGAACAGTAAACCAGTGGTAGCAATACAGTGACACTTCCACTGTTTCATCAGTAAAATAATAAAATAACCCACCAAGACTTTTGGGAGAAGTCAGATGAACTCTAACACTGTAATTGTGGTAGGCTGAGGTTCAAACCAGGGTGAAACACTTTAGACCCATAGTAAATGTAAAGTGGTGACCTCATGTGAAATAAAGCAAAACCATAGTTGGTTACCACACATATTTTTTACACAAATATTTCAATAGGTTTTAAAAAGGAACTAATAGCAGTAGCTATGCTAGTCCTGAAGAAGAATTAAATCTGAGGTTTTGACTGCTTTCTCTTTGCAAGTTTAGCAGCAGTATGGATATTCTACACATGGTACTAATTCCCTTATTAAATTAGTCATTGTACTTCCCAGGTGCCAACCAAGCCCATCCTTCTGCCAGCTTCAGCCCACAGATAAAGTCCAGGCATGAGTCCCATCCCAACACAACCAAATCTTGGTGGTGAAGCCATCTTTTGGTCAGATTCCCAGGGAGGTTCAGGTTGTAGGAAGCAGTGCTCATCATGTTTCATTGCTTGCTGTGCCAGAACACAGGGTATTATCTGATACTGAGCTGTAGTGTACCCCATAGCTACAGATGGTGACTAAAAGCACTGATAAAGGGCTTAAACCTCAGGCCTACTTTCACATTGCCAGGAGGAGTGTCCTCAAGCTGCTTTGAAGCTTTCATTGAAATAGAAGACATATTGGTTTTTATAGGGAATGAGGGTTATTATTTGTCTGTGTAAATAAATCCCAAAACTACAGCAAGTCAGAGGGAAACAGCTTGTGGACATTAAAAACCTTCCAGTTTTAAATTTTAGAATCTCCAAAGCGGGTCAACGAAGATGCAGAATGGTCTGGAGCACAAGTCTGATGAGGAGAGGCTGAGGGAACTAGGGCTGTTTAGTCTGGAGAAAAGGAGACTTAGGGAAGACCTTACTGCCCTCCACAACTCCCTGAAAGCAGATTGTGGTGAGGTGGTGGTTGCTCTCTTCTACCAAGGAGCAAGTGACAGGAGGAGGGAACTTTAGATTGGATATTAGGAAAAATTTCTTCTTGGAAAGAGTTGTCAACCATTGGAACCAACTGCCAAGGAAAGTGGCGGAGTCATCATCCCTAGAAATGTTATAAGAACGTGGATGGGGCACTTAAAGTCATAGTTTAATGATGATCATGGTGGTAGTGCTGGGTTGATGCTTGGACTTAATGATCTTAGAGATCTTTTCAGACCTTCTATGACTATAATTTGCAAATAATTTGCAAAACAACATTCCTCTTGTGCAGTATTTTGCCTGAGATGGAGCATCAGGAGCAGATGATCAAAGAAGCTGCAGCTGTACATTCCCAGCATCTCAAAATCAGGACATCTCATGATGTCCTGAAACAGTTTGTTTTAGGTCCATTAGGTCCATTATTTGCAAGACCTGTTTCTGGACACTCAGATATTTGTGTAACATTTTTTTAGCTAATCTATGCTTTTAACATTCAAAATTTATCGCGAAGATGAACACTGCAATTTTGCTCTGTGGAAAGAAAAGAGAGTGTATTTATGTTTGTTAATATTTTATGTGATAGTTTCATGGAGTGGTCCCATTTGCCTATTTTTTGGGTTTAGTTATCTCCCATACATCTCTAAATCTTCCTATTTTCAGTTGCCATTCTCCCTTCCCTGTTTTAGTCTTCTTTTCCAGCATTCCTGTTAACCTGAATCACCCATCAGCCAGGGAAAAATACATTAATATGAGTTTTTAAAGTATAATGAGAAGTTTAATTTCAATTTCTCTGGTCCTCCATAACATTCAAGGTAGCTCTAGAATAAAAACCAAAAAAATTCAGATTTATCTTCCCTGCAGTATCAAGGTAACAATTTTAGCTCTTCTTTTAATTGTAAAGATCTCTCAACCTGACCTAGCTGAACATGTGTATGAATCTCAATAGATATTGATGCAATTCAGTGAAGCTACAGTTACTCTGTGTTAATAACATAAACATATTTTATTTCTTTTTTTCTGTGACTTAAAACTGCATTAATCTGAAGAGAAACCACATGTTGATTTTCTGAACTAATTTGCCATTAAAAAGCTGTGATAATTAAATAAGCTTGAAATAAAGGCTATTTTGTTTATTATCATGCTTTTCTTTGACACCAATATCCTAATATACTGATTTTTAACACCAAGAAGCCAGAAAAAAAGATGTTTGAGCACTCACTTTTGTAATAATTTCTATTAATTAAGATGATGAAAACTTTTCTTGTCATGAATTAATTAAGAAGGATTTCAAGTCTAGGACTTAAGCTCCTTTAGCAAAATGACGGCAAAATAGACCAGATGATCAGACTGAGAAGATTTATAACAAATCTTAGTCTAGTGCATGCATAATTGCTAATGAGTAACACTATACTCCAGTGAAATAACAAAATCTGCTCATTCCAATGGCAGAATGCCTCTCATCTATTCATGCTGGCAACCTTCTAAGGCTGTTCAGTGACCAATTATTTTACCTTCAAAAATATCACACATGTTTCTTAGCAAATAAAATTCTGTGCTTGGGCAAGGCCAAGGTAACAGTAAATATCACACTTCCAGAATAATTCTGGTGACACAGAATTGCTGTTATCATTGTGCAGAAATAATGCCAAAAGAAAATGATAACACTAATGCAGAACATTGCAGGAAAGCATGTGAATGATATCCTAACATGTGGCCTCAATTCTCTCTTGATTCAAATCTTTATTCAAAGGCCATAAAAAAGAAAGAAAATAATAAAAAAAGAAGAAGAAGGAAAAAAACCCCACATCCAAAACCCAAACTAAGAAGCAAAAAAATACATGTAATACATATAAGTCCTTCCACTACATTTTTTTCAGTCCTATGGGTGGGCCCCAGCTTAGGCATATAGTTTTGGTGCCTAACTCTTGAGAGTCTCAGTGAGGAGAAGAAAGTGAGCAGAGGTAGCTCATTGCATGAGGTATTTGCTGAGCAGTTCCAAGTACCTTTTTTCTCTAACCATATCTTAGGGGAAAGATTTCTCGGGACTAGACTGCCTTTGTATTTGTCTTTACACAGAAGTGAACAGATTTGCAAACAATAGCAATAAACAATAGAATGCATCCAGATGAATTAACAGGCAATTTTCAGTTAGTGATTCTAAACAACAGAAAGATGTCTGCTGTCTCAGAGGTGGTAGACTTCTTGGGACACATTATAAATGTGTAACACTTCTGCCCAGAGTCAAAGGTAGTGTACAGACTCTCAGAAAGATCTCAGCATGTGAAAAAATTCATAGTTTCCTTCAACACCTTAGTGAAAGCACTCACAGCAGAAAAACTGCAAAATCAATGTTGAACTACAGCAATAAATGGGGAAGGCCAGTCCTTTTTGAAGTTTCTGAAGAATAACTTTATATTGCTTGTGAGCCTCTGAAGTGCTGATGCCAGTGAAAAGACAATTATGGTGATGATCAACTGAAATTTTTGCATATCAATTAATAAAGTTCACAATATTTTAGACTTCGTATATGAAAAATGATATAGATTAGAGGAATTTAAACTCTTCACTTCTTTTTATGTTTTCTTATGTGCGTTGCAGAAATAAGTAGGATTTCAATGTATGACAAGCTGTGAGACAAAGAGGGATTGATCATATGTTTGGTGAAGTCCCTGCACATCCCAGTGTATTCCAAAAGTGGCTGGTGCATGAAATGTGCAAGTGCCTGGAGATTCACAGCTTCAAGTGCACTCTGTGAAGAGCGGGACTGATTCTCAGGGTGCTTCTGATTATTCAAGGACTCCACAGAGAGTCATTGGTATATAAAGGGTTTTATTTTTAAAGATATAATTTAATAGAATCAAACAGAAAAGTTACTTTGTGTGATACATGCATTTTTCTAGAGAAATGTCACTCAACATTTTCCAATGAGGAAGATGGGGGTTTTGGGCATTACTAACATTTGTGAAAAAGCTCTGTTCTGCAATCAGATGCTAGGAAACATAGACATTTGTGTCGTGATTTTAGACAGTGTGAGTTTTGTTGAGAAAGCCAGCATAAGACAGCATTAATAATCACTCACACCCTCAAAAACACAGAGACTGACATTTGTGAGTTCAAGGCAAAAGCACATGGCTTCTTTTCCAGATTCCTGGAGATCACACACTTAGTGCAAATGCCATAAATCAGCTGAAAAATATATTGGCAAAAAAAGAGAAATTATCACAGTCCAAGGCATCTTATTTGATGAGGAGGAATACATATGATTTATGGACAGGCATAACATTTTTCATGTTACAACTGGCCTGTTATACTCCCTGCTGAATGGAGAGTCCGAGGGAAACGTGCAGTCTGCAAAGCACAATCTAAAACAAGCCAACCTAAATTGTTCTCTTATAGAGAACTCCTATCCGTAACCTAGGCCAGCACCACTGATCTGGGAAATGTCAAAGGATGAGATCAGAGTTTGTAGGTATTTCCGTCCACTTCTGTTATATGAAAATATTTTGTTTGCTGCCATTAGTGTTAACAAGCTGCAGTGGAGTGCTCATAAAAGAGGAAATATGAATTACATGTATCTCTTGTAGCAGGAGATGATACAGAGAGATTCCTTTTTCCAATCACAATGTTGCCTAGAGTCAAGGGTCCCTCTGGACTTGTACTGTTCAATCCATTGTTTATGCTCATCTTTTATGGGCTTTAATCATAGTTTTGTGATTATAACTAATAAGTTAATTAACTTCCTAAATAGAAGATAATTAAGAGACTAAACCAGCAGCCAGGTGGGATCCATCTGACCTAATCTCAGACCTTAGCCATCTAGGCTCAGTCTTGACTATAATTTCCCTGTAGTCAATGGAAAAAAAAAAAAAAAAAAAACAGTTCAGGAAGAGAAAGTCAAATCTTAGAAGTTATCTTCGAGGATTTTTTTTTAAGATAGGGTTGATTTTTCTCTTGGTAACATCTCAGACTCTACACCAAATGTATAGTAAACCTGGATAACTAGGTTAGACAAGGTGCCTACATTTCAGGCAGCTAAAGGTCGTTGTCATCATTGCCCTGTGTGAGTGAGTGGTTTTGCAGATTTCAGTGAATGCATATTTGCTGATGACAAGTGATTTTTTTTACTGCTGTGGCTAACCCAAAACCTAAAAGTAATCAGACAAGCCCAAAAAGTTTAGGCGCTCACACGTAAATTAAATATTAACAGTTGTAATTGTGGTATTAACTTTTGTTTGTTATTTCTTGTCTACTTAAACCATGAAAAATGACACACAAAAAATCCTAAGCTTTGCTATTATGTTATCTGTCTGTGCTCAGAATTTATAGGAATTTTGTTGAACTGTGAATTAAAGTGATTTCTTTAGACATATGGTAGGTACAGACTAGCACAAATTGTGCTGATGGAAAGGAAATAAAAATACCTGGTGGTTTATAGGGTATGTCTGGTACAAAATGCTCACAGTGAGAGGGTCTGTTAGAGAGATAATTTTGGACAGCTCTGGTATCGGGTTCAAGAAGTTTTCCTTCATATTTCCAACCCACTTATGCCTCATTCAAACCAACTGGGATGGTTTTGCTTCTGTTCTACTACGTAGAAGAGGAGCAAAACTGAGTATTTTTGCTTTTGGTTTTGATACACTCTTTCACAAGACTTTTCCTGTTCTGCCCACTGCAAAACTCCATCTCTTTCCTTACTAGAGTATATTTTATTAATTGATGCCAAAGGAACTACTGTGGCCTGAAATGGAGACCACCCTAAAATGGATTGATTTAAAGAAAGCTCAGAAAGAAGTGGTTATGAACTGTTAGTAGTTTGAATTTCTCTTCAATGATATTGTAAGTCCAGTACCACCATAAGTGGACTTTACAAGACATATTCAGGATATTTACTCCAAGTAGGGTGATCTCCAAAAGAAGGTGTCTGGCCCTCACACAAATAAAATTAGGTACATAAATTCCTTTTTTAGGTGTTGAAGGCAGGTTCCACTGAGATTTTCAAATACCTAAGAAAACTACCCTACCTTTACAATTTAATATTATACAGCATCTAAATTAGTCAATCTGAATATGTGCTTTGATATAAGAACACTTTTCCAACCAGTCAAAACCACACAGAAAATCTGTACCAGAGGAAAGAAATTAAACTGGATTTCCTGACTCTGCATTTAGTTTCTTAGCTAAAACTCTTTTTCTTGGTCAATAAGCTGTGTTAACACCACTATTTCATTGCTAATAATTTAAGGCTGCATCAGGAAGTCAGTCTTTTCTAATAAATATACAATATTAACCTGATACTGCCTCACCTTTTAGACTGAAAACTGTTTCTAAACCTTAGGAGTCTGTCAGGAGCCAATAAGGTGTCTCAAAAGTCTGTAAAATGATCCTGGGGTACTTTGGAAGCCTTTTAGTTTTGTTAAATTTGTTCTGTATGTAGTGATCACTATTCAATTTTTCTGAAATATAGTGTACATTTTCCCAGCCTGGCATACAAAGAAATAATTATTTTTTTACATCGTGACATACAATATTAAATCAGAGATTTTTTTTTTTCATAGTCTGGGGCTTCTAGAAGGTGTTAATGTTGATTTTTGCTGAAATATTATACTGTTGTATCCTAAGATGTATGGAGCTTTGAACCCAGTTTTTCTGCATCCTGCTCCTGGCAGCTGATTTGACATTGTAATCTGCCACCAGGCCAAGAAATCTGCTCATTAGAGCAAGCTGTACAACTGCCACAAGCTAACCAGGTGGAATTAGATTAATTAATCAGGAATTTCTGTTTAAATATCAAGGTAAAATTAGAGTTTATGGGTAAAGTTAGAAGAATTGTATATCTCTAATAATCTTGGATTAATTACTAGAGGGAAAAGGAATGTGGGGTTTGGGTTTTTTTCCTCTTTCTCATTCTTTTACAGGAATACTTAGTGAGAGATTCAGAAGAAAATATGAGCCTCCGTTACAATAAAACTAATACCTAGTCTCTGAGGCATGACTATTATCACAACACAACATAACACAAACTTCAGCATGTAATCACCCAGTAGCCTTTGCCTCAGGCCAATATTTTCTATTTAAGAAATAGATTAATTTATATTTTTAGAAATTGTCTCAAATTTGATTACAGTTTTAAAGAACCTGTCATATCCTTTGGTAAGTTGTCCCAACATTTAACTATCCTTGTCTAATGGCTAATTATCCTCATTTTTTAAAAGCAACCTTCACATTGTATTCAGGTCACTTATCTTGTCATGCCTTTTTTTTTTTCCCTGTTGTTAAACTGAGCAGTCATTTCTTACTAAATGCTGAGCCAAGTCTTTCCTCGTCAGGCATGGATTCTGCACTTGTAAGAACTTACTTTTCAAGGCTTGGACACGGCATAAGTGCTGTCACTGTTTGCATCCCTATCATCAAAGCCTGAAGTATAAAGGGTACATGGACCACTTTCAGCCCTACAAGAGAAATCCACTGCTTTTCAGTACTCTAAAGAGCAAGAATAACAGTGTACTTAGCACTTTTGAATAACAAAATTTTTTAAGGCTGCAATTTTTAACCTATGCCTTTTTTGTCTTTTTCAAAATATTGTTGTGATCCAACAATTTGGTCTGCATGACAGAGTCCTTTTGGCCATCAAATTCCCCAAGCTTTTCACAAGTGGAAAACTCTTCCTACCGGCACCTTTTTCCAGAACAGGACCTATAGGAAGATGAAACAACAGGCCTCCTATGGGAGAAATAGAACCAAAGGGAGCAAGAAATGGCCAAGGAAGCTTCCTAAAGATTCCTCAAATGAACGTGAGCAAATTCTAGCTCTCCCAGGAAAACTGACCGAATAATTGATCATATCTTGATGTAAAAATGGTAATAAGCAGTAACAAAGCTTAAACTCTTTAGGAATGACTCCAAAATTATCAAAGAAAGTCATAGGCAAGGAAAACAGTGAGTAAAGAAGAGGACCTGGCTGATGTCACTAAAATATGAAATTTCTTACACTTGCAAAATATATATACATAATACAAATAATTTCCTAAGCATTTTGGAGGTTAAGCGGCTTCAAACCATCCCAGATTAGCTGTGATGCTTTAGAATCTCCACCGAGCTTTTGATCCAGTAGACCACAACTGAGAAGTGGTTAAGTCCTGTAATCTTAAAATTTTTCTTCTTAGAGCATTAAAATGGAAAGTATAAATCATGTAGGTTAATTAAAACTAGTGAAAGTCTTGTAAAAATAATTGACAATAAAAAAGAGGAAAGGAATTACTTTAGGAATGTTAACATACATTGAGTAGTGTGAAAAGGTAAATATAGGCAGAATATCAGGGGGAAAAATTCCTGGCAGAGTGGTCCACAGGAATGTGGGGAAGTGTCAGAAACCTAATTGCTCATGATATTTAAACCCAGGCTGGACAGACCACTAGCAAATCTGCTGTTGGGAGTGCTTTTATATTAACTGTAGCACTGATTGGATGACTTAATAGATCTTTTCCGTATCTGATTTCTATTAGTCTAGGATTCCCAGCTGCTTTTGCTTCCAAAGCCTCTTCCAGTCTTTGGATTTCTTTCTTTAATATTAACTAATAATAGCACTTTAACCGTCTGTCCATTAACAGAACTTTAGGTTTTCTTATGAAAATATTAAATTGGCAGGTGATTAAAGCTTTCCACTTCTCGTTTCTCTTTAAAAGGGTAAAGTATAAATGTCTGCAAGTGTAGCTGAGACAATATTGAAAGTTCTGCCTTAGCTAATCCCGCTCAAGTTTAACCCAAGTCCTCCCACTTTGAAAGTAATGAAAGCGAAGATTTCAGAAGTCTAAAAGGACTGAAAAATAGATAAAAGTACATTTTTCTGTGCTCTCTGATCACTTTAAATAAGTTCTGATCAAAGTTTATTGCTACACAGCAGCTTCTTGGCCTTTCTTCTGTGCAAGAGTTTCTGTGTTTCATAACTGACCCTACTTTGAGCTACTTGGCAGCGTTTCTTTCTGTGTTTGGTTCAGCTGCTTTTATTTTCACAGATTGCTGCTATTGCCCACTCACAATGCAGCTCAGGGAACATGGTTATGACACAGTTTATCTGCTGAGGCTTTACACATCAGCTGCTTTGCGTTTGTGTCTTAGTGAGGAGTCACAAGCCCTTAGGGACCACTAACCTACGTGAAACAGCGGGAGACCAGGCTCAGTCTAGTGAGCTTTGGGCTCTCAAATGAGCTCTGAAGCAGAGTGCAGCCCATCATATTTGCATTTAACTTCTAAATGCCCACCAAATTTCATAGACATGCTGTACAACTTTGACTTACAGCAGCCGGAGGCTTTGAGAGAGCAAAAGAAAAATTATGGTGGAGTGTCAGCTGGCCCTCTTCTTACAGTCTGTTTTAGGCAACTGCATTTCAGTTTGGCAGACCACTAAAGGCTGATGAACTTTTGGTCAGCAAGATTTTTTTAATATTATATACTTTTGGATGGTGGAGAGGGCAGTCTTGCTGGAGATCAAGTTCTCTAGTTTATGTTTTGGCAAAAAAATTGTCTTCCAAATATTAGTATCTTCAAAACATTTTGATCAAGTTCAGTAATTCAGTCAGGGAACATCAGAACATGATCTTTAGCTCTCTGTTAGAGTTGGAAATTCATTGGCTTTCAGAACTACATGTAGGTAAATCACACAACTTTAGCTATCCGCTCTAGTCTAGACACCAAGATTCCTCCTGTAATGACTGCTGTAATCACTGTGTCCAAGGGACATGTAACTTCACACACCTTGGAAGTCTTAATAGAAAAAAAAAAAAAGGAGAAAAAAAAATCCCTTGTATCAAGCATAAATAAGAGTCAACACATTGATTTCTAAGGAAATGTCAGAAAGTTTTGAAGAACCCAAATGAAATAGAATAAATCACCTTCTCAAAGCATATATTTTCCCATTGATTTCTGAGGCAGCCTAGATTCTTAGTTCATGCACAATGTTTAACTTTTACATGGCTAGAGATCATGTTATCAGTATTTTCATGTTAGTGCTACATTTTAAAATAAATTGCACTTAAGAACCCAAACAAACAAGCAAAAAGAATACAACAACAAAAACTAAACAAACAAACAAACAAACAACCAAAAAGAAGCATAAAACAATCAGAGAGGAAATTTAATAAAGTAATGTTGCTCTCTATTCCCATCTTTGTGCACAGTATTCTTTATGATGCTGTACCAGAGATAAATACAGCCTTACAATAGCTGACAATACAGTCTTAAAATAATGTAAATGTGCATGGGAAAGCTGGAAGTTTGCACACATTTAAATTGTGATCAAGGTTCAGATTTTTCCTGAAACTTTTTTCTGTATGGAAACTTTTGAACTGTGAATATATGGGTACAGATGAATGAATAAATTACTGTTTAGATTAGACTTGAAGATCAAGATTTAATGCATAATATTGAATGGACATTTTAACTGAAGAAATTAAAAGAAACAATATTATGACAATATTGTGCAGTTAGGCAAACAATTTAGAAACCTTTATAGAAAAATTGGACAACCTAAAACCAGAACATTTAAAAATATTTTTATTGTATATCAACTAAACCACATAAAATTGCATTTTTGTGGGTGGCTGGAATTCCATTTTTATGGTATTTTAAACCTTTGGTTTAATTTATGAAATAACCTTGGACTGAGTCAGTAAAAATTCTGCTATGTTCAATGGACTTCAGAATTCATCACTTCCTAACTGTGGTTTAGTTGTTGAACATTAAACCATTATATAAACCCTCTGTCTGCAGGGAATTAGAAGTAAACTCTGACTGCAGGCAGTTTTTCTCAAAACCACCTGCTACACGGATTAGCAATCCAGGAAAGCAGATCAGAAACCAGGGCTGATGCCTCACCATTTGCTGTTCCCAGCCTGCAGGGTATGAAATCTGCATGCTGCAATGAGGGTACAGCCTCTGGGATTGAGTAGTTCTAATTCACTTATTTGTGTCAGACTTTAAAAAGAGGAAAGCAGTTTTAAAGCAAGAGATTAGCGGTTGCACATTGTAGAAACATGAGAGGAAAGCCAATGGGCTAAGCATAAATTCTTCATTTCTTCAGAGAGGATGAGGTGTGCACTGATCACACGGTGCATGAGAGAGACAATTATTATTATGCTTCTGTCAAGTGTTCTCCTAACTTGGGAGCATGTGGAAATGAGTGGAAACACTGATGCAAGAAAAGGACTAACATTTCTAGATTTATAATACCATCAGCCCAGAGTGCACACGTGCATGTTCTATGTCTCCTTTCCTTGTAGTTTAGATGTAGTATAAAAAAGTCAGTGAGGCACTTCCCATTCAAAACAGACAGCAGGCAAATAGTTGCTAGACAGGAGGAAAATCTGAAATGCACAAAGGTAGAACTAAGCAGGAACAAAATGATACATTTCTCATATATCTCAATAAGAAGGCAAGGTATATCTCAAGATGTGAGATCCTTTTTTTTTGTGTGTGTTTATTTTTGCCCTTACAATCAAGAATAACAACAAAAATGAGTGCCATGGTCTTCAGAAAAAAAAGTCACCCAAGTTTATGGGCTGTGTTTTTAGATGTAAACTAGCAAAAGTAAAAGCAGTGGGGACTCTCTTCTCACCTGAAAGTCAAAAATGGTGGTCTGGTAATTTCTATATTTCTAAACTTTCTTACACTTTCCTTTGGCTCAATTTTTGCACAAATTGGGTGGATCTATCACTTGGACATCTGTATGTCAGCATTTCCATTTGACATCATTTACACTTGGTAGGGAGGAACAGTTTGGCTTGCTATTCTAGCCTCTCTGTGTTAGAATAAGATCAGTCACACCCAGGAAGCACCTATTTCTCACCAAAAAGAGTCTCCAGTGATAAGGCCAGATGTAGAAGTTTGTGTTTTAAACACATGTGTTTGACCAGATTAGTTTTCCCTTTCTTGCTTTCTTTTTTAATTAGCACCTTGTTGCCTCCATCACCCTCCAAAGCTGTTGCATGCATGGGGTTGAGACCAGTGTATAAAAAGCTGACAGACATGGGTAACAGCTAAAAAGTTTTGTTTAGCTGCCCAACCTTGTCAAAGCTCTCTGTGCCTCTCAGACTTGCAACTTTGCCAATGTGAACTATGGTTTTATAGGGGATATACATACTCTCTGGCCTTTTATACTGGTTCATCCAGACTTTATCTCTAACTCTGTTAGATAGATTTGGAAGTGGAAAAACAAACGTCTGCCATCTGCTCCATGTTATTTATGATGATTTCTCCAATTAGGTCCAATTAACTTGCTGTCAATGATTAAATGTAATGGGTAATAATAACTTGACTTCATCATTACCACCAGCATTATTAGCTCATTGATTGCAATAATTTCAAAAATTACCCATCAGAATAAAATATGTTTAGCACCTGGTTTGTCTGTTTAGGAACATCTGCTATAAACGTGTGATATATGTGGAATTTAATGTCTCATGATGTGAAAGGGAAACATATAATCTGTACTTTGAGAGTCAGCACTAGCACAAATTTATGGTGAAACAATGAGAGGATCAAATAAAAATCAGTTCAGAATTTATTGCTGGACACACTGTCAAAACAGGAATGGAGCTATCGTATATTTACCAGCCTGAATTTTTTGTCTAGCAAGGAGATAGTTCTGTTCATATGATCTGAATTTATGTGCCTGTGTTGTGCTATAACCCATGGTCATGGATGAATTGGGTAGGAGTGGAGAAGGTAGGCTGGGTATCCATCTTGCCAAAGAGAGATGTTTTTATTCTAATTCTCAGGCCAAATTTGTTTGGTCTTACTTGGAATCTTGCATAAAAGCTTTGCAATAAAGTGCTGCATCTTCTTAAATGCTGCAGGGACAGTGAAGGCACAGTCTTAATTTCCCTACTGTCTCACAGCAGCAGTTCTCTCTCACCATGCTCTGGCTATATGCAAAATAAATCTATTTGTCCATGATGAACTGTAATTGCCATCTCCTAGGTTTGCCATGTGTTTCAGGTCAAGTGTCTCACTGTCATGCAATTCTGTTTTCCCTGTAACCATATGGAAATACCATGGAATAAGTGCTGTCTGGAATGGTTCACAACAGACTGTTCTGACAGCTAATGACTCCCCAATCTTTAAGTGTGCCAGTCAGTTTGCCTTCCTGCAAACAATTTTTTTTCTTGAGCATCATGAATGCTAATTCTCCTAATTCACCTCTGATTTATATCCTTTGGTGGGGATGGGGAATTGTTAAAAGAACAAACTTTGATCTTGGTTATAATTAAAATCTTCATAACCACCACTCTCAGAAATGCTCAGGAATAATGTTTTATTTTCACAAGCAGCTAGAAAACAAATCCAGCTTAAGATTCCTGAAAACTGAAAATTTTGGAAAAAAACTAATAAAATGTCTGGCTGTTATTTATACACTGACTGTCTGCTTATTGGCTTGACAGATCTAAGAAACATTAATTCTCATAGTATATTTCTGACTTAAGCTGCTTGCGATTTTTTTTTTTAACCTAGCACAGTCTTGGAAAAACAAGCAAGGCTTTGGCTGGTCTCACCCCTTTTCTAACATTTCATTGCCCATTTTCCCCAATTTTGCCATGTGGAATGTAAATTAAGGTGGTTTTTTTCACTTAGAAAAACATCGTGTCTTATCAAATTTTCATTATTTGGCTATGGAACAAAATACAGCTTGTAAGCTAATGCTTATTCAGTGTGAATATTTCACTGGGTATTTGGCGCAAAGTCTTCAGGAAATTTGGTAGTCTAGCCCTTAAACCTCTGATCTTCTCCCATTGGCTGTTCCTAAGAAATATTGAACTACAAGAAACTATGCAGCTTCGTGGACATTGTTTGGACTTGTTTGACAGGTTGCTTTAATGCAAAAATGTGTAAGGTTTACCATGCAAAGCCCCACTTAGTCTCTGCCTGTAAAGCACTACACTCTGGAGAGAGTGGTAGGTGCTATCTTCCCCATCACATGAATGGGGAAAACAATTCCCAGGTCTTCCAGCAGTTTCCCAGCTCAGCTCTTCTTGTTTCCTGGTATTTTGCACAGCCTCTCCATGACTTTAAATGTCAGGTCAGATTTTCACTCGGAGCTTTGTTGATTTACAACAGATGAAGAAACCCCACATTTTTGAAACATGCAGACAATATTGCTAGATTCGTTCTGCTGCTGTGTACTTTTCTCTTTGTAAAATAAAGAAGCTTTTACAAATACTTCAACCGGAAGACTGTGGTGTAGAAGGAGGGAAGAAGCCTATCACGGTGCAATGTTCATCTTTCTCATCCTTCACTGCCACTCTAACTGCTGTGTCTGACCCAGACCAAATTCAGGTGCCACAGAAATGAAATCTTTCATTACGACGTTAAAATATAGGCTGTTTTCCTGGACATGCAGAGAAGTGGTCATAAGACCAAAATTCAACCTACAGTGCTTCAGCTCTTGTAAAGCAGAAATAATGTTGTTTCAGAGAGCTTATCACTCAGGTGAACATGGAAAATGTGAGAAGAGTCAAGTTCTTTTTGACTCACTAGTGATTATCTACCAAAAATATATACTTTATGATAATTGGGATTTTAGTCGATCATAGAAGATGACAAAAAAATCTGTCTAAATTATTATCTAAATTTTGGATTTTATTGTTGGTGAAAAGTGCTTTTCTGTATATGGTGTTTGAGTATTTTTCTGTTTTATTTTGATCAAAAATTCCTCCAAAACCTCTCTGAGAAAATCACAATATTTTAGTTGGATTTTTTTCCCTGTAGTGATGAGTTTAGTGCATCCTAACAGGAGTAAGGTCCAAGTCCTGTAATGCCCCAGCTCAGAGGATTACTTCCTGCAGGACCTGTAATGAGTCACCTTCTCTTACTGAGGCTGGATATCACTGTACTAGTTAGGAGAGGGAGTTCAGCCAGGCATCCTGAACTTCTAGTCAAAAGCAGAAGGCTACAAAACTAGGTGTTTGGGGTTTTTTTTTGTTTGAAACATCACACAAGAACTTTTACAAGCCAAAAATATATTTTTTTCTTATAAGTTAGGTTTTTGATTTTTGTGTTCTTTGGAGAATATAAGAAATTCAGCCAGCTCTTGGCATGCTAAAAAAAATGTGCTCTGTGTGTCAGAAAAAATAATTTGCCCTGTCTTCCTCATATAAACCTAAGAGCAATTTTCAGTGACTAACTAGACTTATTGTGAAGGAGCACACCTTGTAACTTTTCCTTTAGACATCTACACTAGAGTGCCTAAACTTGAAGTTGAATCCCACTTGCCCTCAGTGACCCTGGACAAAAGATCTAAAGCTCAGATTCATCACACAGTTTGAGGTATTGATCTGAGTGGTGCAAGCTGGCTGTATAATCACCCTGAACTGACATGTCCAGAGAAAAAGTAATTACAGCTAAAATCTCTGGCAATACATTTGTCTTTCATATTTCTACTTTTCTATTAACAGACTGTAGATGATGTGAGTATGCTCCCAGCGAAGGTGTCTCAGTTATAAAAAGCAAAACGGGGTGAATATGGATCATAGTACAGGAAGCTAATTTACCACAATATATCACAGATGAGATTTTTAGTTGTTTAAAATCAGTTTAAACTCAGCTGGAGTCAACGAAGCTATACTGATTTATGTCTGGTTCTACGGACAGGGCAGTAGTGGAAACAAGGGTTTTGTTTTCAGGAAATATCATATTTTTGTCTGAGATTGATTTATGAAATAGAGATGAACATACAATGTTTAAAAAAACCCAAAACATAAGAACTGTGGTGTGCTCAAAAAAAATCAGCTGTCATGTAGGTCAAAAAAATAGCAAACACAGTTCAGCAATGATGAATGCAAATTAATACTTAGAGGCAAGTAACCAACAGGGATAGCTTCAGCTCCCTGTTTTGGCCCTCTCTGCACTGTTAAACAGAGGGAAAAACATAGGGATTGTACTGAAAAATATTCATTAAATCAACACTGCAAACAGATGCATTTTGGGAGACAGAATTTGGGTTAAAAAGCTAGGAAAAAAAAATACTTAAAGTTTGTAATCCTTTGAGGATAAACACAGAAAACAGGTGCCGTGGGAAGCATTTCATCCAGTGACTGAAATAAGTATCTGTCTTCACTAGGAGTCATAATGCATTTATGCATCTGTTTAGAAAACCTGCTTTTCAAACAGACTTTTCAACCAGAGTTTCCTTTCCTATTGATCTAATTATTCTTTAAAATCCTCATTTGGTTTCATCACAGTATATGAAAAGAGTTTCCATCTACTTTCTGCTGGAAGTTCTGTGCTCACACTCTTCTGGGTGATTTGGGTCTGTGAACTCTGTCAAGTCCTGTTTCCCAAAGTGCCACTCATCACACTGGAGAGCGAGGCTGGAGAGCAGCTCGAGATGTTCTTCTGTGCAGGGACAGACCTTTCCCTAGAATCTGCCAGAGAAACTGGTGCATCAGGGATCAGCTGACCAAATAACTGAGCCAGGAAGCTTTCTCATAAGAATTTCTAGTGACAGCTTAATTCTGTGCCACCTGAGAGCACAGACCCACAGGATATCATGTCTCTCTCTGAGAAGCAGCACAGGGAGTTAAACCTGTGTTGTGTTTTCTTTTCTTGCCCAGTCCTAGTTAACATCACTATTTCAGTAACAAGCTTGGTGATGGCATAGCAGAAAGAGGTCGAATACATCTGCAGACATATTAATACCCAAGTCTTGTCAAAAGGTTTATAACCTGAGACAATAGGTGAAGTGCTTGCTCTGATTCACACCAAATGAGAACTCCTTCTGTGCTTAATATGCCACACATTTTCTTCTGAAGAAAAATATTTTGTATTTCTATATATCTTCCCATTCTATGTTTTTACAGGAATTCACAACTTTAACACCTTTAACCTCATAAAACCTGCTGGGTTTATTATCTCTGTTTAACAGAAGGGAAAACTAAATCACAGGCAGTAGAAGAACATACTCACCAGCACAAGGCATCTGCAGCAGTGCTGGGATTGGAGCCCAGGTGCTCCTGGATTTTTAGCCTTCCTCAAAGCCACCCCTGTATTTTAAGCTAGAGAGCTCTAGTGCTTTTATACACTACTACTGCTCAGAAAAATCACATACATAATCATTGACTAATCCTTTGCAGACTTCCTATTTAAGAGTCCCAGTCCTTACTGAAACCCCATTGTATTCAATATAAAAACACAGATAGGAATTATTTCAAATCCAAACACTCCTGTGTCTAGTTCCAAACAAGCTCTAACTGGAGCAAATCAGAATGAATGAATGGAAGACATAAAAGCAAGACTGTATGGCAACATATATTTGAAATTCCTCCACAAAATCCATTCATTTTTTTAAAGTCAGTAATGGTATAATTGTACAATGCATAAACGAACAAAACTTTACAATCCCAAAATTTACTTTATGCATAAATATTACTTTCAATAGCTTTAGACTGACAATATTTTACATCTATATTATGTATTATAGAGAACCCAATCTGACCACTCAGTTATTGTCATTTGAAACCTTTTACAATTAAAAAAAACCCCATCCTTTCTTCCACATTCTTAAACATCATTACTATCCATTATGGGTTTTAGCCTATTGCCTCATCTTTCTTTTATACATTCACGTGTCTCCCTGCCTGCTGCTATGTACAGCCAGTAGGTTCACTTTCTCTTATCACAAGAGTGTTATTTTCAAGTAACTCCAGCAGATCAGGTCTATTAGTTACTGGCATTTATAGTTAAAAACAAACTGCTTGATTCCTCATTGTTTAACAAAACCACTTTCCCAGGTGTTCTTCCTACTGCATAGTTTAAGGTTTCCAAGATTTCCCTTCAACAGATGTTAAACTCCCTGGTCTCAGTTTCTTGGTCTTTAATCTCTTGACCCTTTTTAAACTAATGGAGTTGTATTTGCCACTTCCTAATCCTCAGGAATCTCCTTCATTTTTAAGAATGTCAGTTAATTTAATGCCTTTAACTAATGCTTATGAAATCACATTATTTGGACCTGGAGCTATATCTGCCGTAAGTGCACTTATTTTTTGTTTTTCTAGTTACAAATTTTGCTTTTAACTCTAGACTGCCATCTTTTTGTCTCTGGAAAATTGATCCATTGTTTAGTCAGAGTATTGTTCCACCTTCTTCTAAGACAGAAAGAGAGTAACTCTTTAACAGGTCTTTTTATTCCCTTGTGCCTCAAATGGTAAGCTTTACTTGCACGGAGGAAAATGAAGTTGCAGAAAGAAAAGCAGATCCCATATATTTTTCTATCCTCAATGGGACTTGAGCATTTCCAACATTACTGTAGAAATGTGAAGCCATATCAAAAAACCTTCAGTCTGATTAAAAATTGTGACATAGCCAGCAGTTAACAGCATTTGGGTAACTCATCCACTAAGTAGTCTCACTGCTTTTCTTGGGTTTCCTTTCTTCCAATGAGATCTTAGTGAAGGAATCACTTATAGCTCATACACCAAATCAAGAGCCCTGCTGAACTGAAGCCCACGTGTGCTGAAGGGAAATGTGCTGGTATATTTTCTTTGATAATTGAAACACTTTGTAGGCCACCCTCACCTTCAGACAATTATGAAGAATGTCTCAGAGCATTTTGAGACTGAGTTTTTCCCAGACAATTCAAATGGGAGTTAAAAAATATATACTAGCAAGTTCCAAGAAGCATATTTTGACTTTTTGTTGAGAGCTGTGAAACCTTTTCCCACTGACAGTTTTCTCTTGATATTTTAAAATCTTTTTCCCTAGTTACAAAGTTCTTCTGACCTTATTCCTTGGACTCCCATCTCTTCATAAGCAATATTAGGTATCCCCAAGGGTTACATTTGCAGAAGCAGTGCATACTTTATCTGATATGAATCATATCTTTTGGCTTCAGCTTGCAAAGTTCTCCATGCCCTTGAAACTGAGCTCTCTCAGATGTGATCCATTCACTTTCTGAAGGCTCTATTCATGTGGAATTTCACTGGAGTAGGTTTGGACATCCATACATGTTCTGGAGTATACAGAGACTTGAAAATTAAGAACTAACTTTTCTGCCAGATGTGTTGGGAGTTTCATAGGATCTAAACTGAGTAATGATAATTTTTTATACAAGATCAAAATGATATTTAAATTTTATTAGTTATGAACTTGTCTGAATCCTTCATCATTATGGGCAAACAAAGGACTGACATTTAAGTTTAATTGGAACCACTTACTTTCTAGCATTACTAAGCAAGGGGAAATCTGAAAAGCAAGAAGGTTTGAGAAGTGTTGATGGACTCTATTTAGTTCAAAACTCCCACAGGAGCAAAGGTCTTTAAATGTAATGTAAATCAAGGAGGTTTTGCTTTCAAATGCTGTCACAGGAGAAGTCAGTGGAATTGTGTATGGAAAAAGAAATGATAAATTCTATTGTTAGTCTTAAAAGTCCAGAAATTTCAGCTTTTCAGGTGTGTTTTGCATTGAAGAAGAATCTTAGAAAGGAAGAAAGTGCAGCAGAAGATCAAAAGAAGCTTTGTTGAGACTACCTGCTAAATTTCTACAATGAGAGAACATTCTGTAATTCTACTAATATGCCTAAGATTTACTTATTAGATTGGTTGCTGGCAAGCTGAACACGAGCCAGCAGTGCCCTGGCAGCCAGGGGGGCCATCCCTGTCCTGGGGACATCAGGGACAACATCGCCAGCCAGGCAAGGGAGGGGATTGTCCTGCTCTGCTCTGCACTGGGGCAGCCTCACCTCCAGTGCTGGGGGCAGTTTTGGGTGCCACAATGTAAAAAAGTTGTTAAGTCATTAGAGAGAGTCCAAAGAAGNGTTGCTGTCCTGTGCAGGGACAGGAGCTGGACTCAATGTTCCTTGTGGGTCGCTTCTAACTCAGTTTATTTTGAGATTCTGTGATTGAGTGAATAAATTATGAACTGCACCAAGAAAGTTTAAAACTCAAAAAAAA
>VXBC01009448.1:847232-917502 GCA_013399945.1 Ploceus nigricollis
AGCCCAAAGTCTCATATTGATAACTGAAAGCAAGGACTGCCAAGCAGACATTAACATTATAATATTTTACCAAGAGGGCATGAACATCGTTTGGATACAATGGAACAAGGATCTAGAGAAATCTGAGTGTTATTTGTGATTTTGGTTTGAAAAGGTCTTGCTCTGGATTCATGAATGAAGAAAATTAAGTTTGAGAAGCAGTTGCATTGTAAAGGCAATTAGAAAAAAGAGGGGGAAGAGCAAGAGAAAGAAGTAAGGAAAAGCTTAAAGTATGGACCAGAGACAAACTGTGAAGATAACAATAAGTTTTCCACAAAAAATTTTATCTAAGCTAACTAAAATAGTGGCATTTAGTATTGTTTCACATAAAATGCAAAGTATCCAGGCATATACTTAATTAGATTCCAGATTATCTTTCAAGCACCTTTTCTGTGAATTATTCCTCCCTATAGCAATCTGTATCAGAACAAGAAACTCTAGGTATATACTATGTGAAAACAATACCTTGAGTTCTTACTTTTTATTTTCCATATTCGCTCTGAATTTTCATTTTTCTTGACCACAGAAATGAGACAATCCAAGACAACATCTTCATATCTCATCTTGACCAGTTGTGTAGTCTATACTTGGCTATTTCCTGATTTAAAAAAAAATCACTATCTGAAACCTGTATGAGTGCAATTAATCCTGTATTTCATAGCTATGGCTTATATTGCTGAAACAAATAGTCTTTTATTATTTACATTAAAATTATTTAAATAATAAACTCTACTTAGTATTTACATGCTTACTAGAATTATCAGAAGCTTGGTTTAACTAAAGACAAAGGTGTCACAATAAAGTGCTCAAACCATTTAAAAGACCTGACATTGAATTTCCATTTTTAAAAGAGACTTGGGCACTGAAACATAGTAGTAGATAACATCTTAACTGTTAGACATAATTTTTGAAAATGGAATGTAAATTCAGGACTTTTGAATGCTTATCCCTTTACGTAGCTCCATGGAATCCAGAGCCTAGAAACTGTTTTGCCATTGCCTTTTCACATTTGTCTTTCCTTGAAAACACTTCTAAAAATGTTCTTCCTGTCACAGTCACATGTAAAAACACCCATATTTTTATTAACTGTGCTGGTGTCTGTCACCTTTTTGTGCTGGTGTCTCCTGTCACCTTCCCACTAGCCTTCCTTACTTGCTGTCACATCTCTGCACCCGTCGGCCATCCAGGCTGAGCTAACCCTCTGCAGCTCCCCGCAGAACTCATTCCTCTGTCAGCACATGTGCTTCTCATTCACCAGTATTGTTATGGGCTCGATTCCCCCCCCCTTCTCTTTTTTACTGCCACTACCTTGTTGGCATTGTAAAAAGAGAATACCTTTAAAGGGCCCTGAACCACTGTCATTATATGCTCCAGACAGCAACCCAGGGTGCAACCGGCATCCCACCACAAGTAGGAAATGAGAAATTCTGGCTATAATGAGAGCTATTGATTTTTTTTTTTTTACAGCAGCTTAACATAGGTTATTTAGCTCAGGTGTTTCAGTAATGGTAAAGCATATGGAAAAAGCAGTGCTTTGGGCCCTTGAGCTTTTTCAGCTCTCTCCCACCTCAGCACACAAATCTGTAATTCTCATGAAGGAGCCACGGTAGCCCTGGCAAGGTAGGATTTCAAGCATATACCATATACTTACTCATGTTATTTCTTGCATATCTTTGGTGGCTGCACAATTACAGGATTTACTCTAGTACCCTGCATAGTGGGTCCATTGTCTTCACATACCATCTTCTCTGAAGCAAGCATCCTTTTCTTCCAAACATTTTCAAGCAATCCTTTAGAAGTGTTTTAATCTTTTTCCCTATTTTCGTTTCTTTCAGTCCTAGTTAAAAGAAGTAAACCTTTTCTATGTGATCATTTTTACGTATAGAATGGACAATCAATCTACCTTTGGGATTCTGCAGCCACATCCCCTTTTGCAGTGCAGCTGCAAAGCCTGGAGGACTCAAGAATGTGAGGAGAAAACCAGCCTGAGCCCCTCTGCCTTCAGCATAGCTAGGATTTCACCCCATGTGCCCTGAAACTGGAGGTCACAGCCAGTGTCTGCAATATGAGACCAGGATGAGGTCACTAATCTAATCATGACCTAAGCTTATGCTGGAATTCTTGACTTTGGAGAGACAGATGCAAAAGAAACCAGTTTTGGGGGCCCTAATAAACCAATTAAATGCATCAGTGTGGTGTCCTCATTCACCAGATTTTATATTCATTCAAACTATCTTTTCAGGGAGATTCAGTAAAGATGCTGCTCTTTTTCTGACTCAGAAGTGCCAGGAAGAGTATGACTTCGTACAATGAGATTGAACTCCTGTTGACAAATTTTTAGGACAACAGTTATTTTCTTCCATAAAATTGTACATCCTTCAGCCATGTGGAACCCTGTTTTTTCTAGGGCCCTTAGGAACAGGAAAATATTCAGTATGGAAAACAAGAATGGTGTCCACACAGAGAAAAAGATGAAAATCTTTTCAAAATTTCGAGGAAAGAACCACCTATTTTCTTACCTGTGTCTGCTGTCCTGTCAGTGTTTATGAATTTGGAGATACATGCATAAGTCAGGAGGCTGGGGACATTCCTTTGCAGAATAATATTTTTACCCTAAAAATCTATAAAAATATGAACAGTTTTGTACCTGAGACTTTAGGGGATTGTCCTTCCACCCCTATTTCTCTGTGGAGGGCTTGTGAGAGAAAATTTTAATATTATTTCAAGTACTGCTGGAATGTACCTAGAGGTGTTAGGAATGAGCAGAGTACAGAAGAACAAAGACAACAGCAGATTCTTTACTGTCATTGATGCGCATTGTGGGGGATTACTTCTGAAACTGCATCAGATAAAAATGCTGTGTTTTTCTTTTGTCTTTTAAAAAACCCAAACAAATAAACAACTAAACTTAAAGACCCAACCAATCTGTGGTATGTATTTAAATTCAAAAACTCGAGTATTAGTTCTTTTTTTTTTTCCCAAAAATTAATAACCCTGTCATGCTTTCAGAACACAAAAGCACTGTGATGATGAGTATAATACAAAAGGTTACAAATAAACAAAACCTATTAGCAAACAGCTACAGAAATCCCCATCTCCTGACACTGGTAAAATTAAGCCTTCTGGGAAAATATTGTGATATATGCAGAATCAGTCTATGAATTCATGTGGTGCTCCACTTTTTTTGGCCTTTTAGCTAACAATTTAATAGTGATGCCATGTAAAAAGAGTACATTTCCTCTAATAAACCAAAGAATCCAATTCAAGCACTTCAAAATCTACAAGGTACCTGTAATTTCTGGATATATTTGTTAGTTCTTAATGTCAACCAAAGTGTCTTTAAGTATAAAAGCACATTCTTTTGTCCTGAGAAAACAGATTTGTTTTAAGCCCATTGAAATGCACAACCAAGAGAGGAAGAAGCGATATCTCCACCGGACTTCTTATTTTCGACATCTGGTTGTGGTCCATTGGGAGAAATGTAAGTAACAGTTTACCACATGGATTACAAATGTGCTGAATTGCAAGAATGAATATTAAATGAAAATATCCATAGCACCTGCAGCTTGTCCGGGAGAATTCCCCTTGTGTGTTGTGGGTGGGTTTTCTGAAAAACCCCCAGTGAGATGCGAACTGCAACTGCAGCTGCTTGTAGTAGCAGCTTGTCTAGTGTTACCAAAGAGTTTGCAGATTGTGTTCTCTTCAATGAATCAACAGTGATCAGGGCTGCCAACACGCTAAAAAAAGAAAGGGATGGAGCAGAAGGAGGGTTGCAGGGGAAGGATTATGAACATTATGATTATTCCCACAGGTTTTGGATGATCAGGAAAAATTTTTAAATAGTAATTAAAAAAAAAAGAAGAAGAAGAAAAAGAAAATGAAAAGGCAAGCAAAATGCTTGATGAAATATAAAGCCAGTTTGATGTAACTGGGTGAGAACAAAACATTTTCTCTGTCAAAAGGTCAGTCCTGTTTTTTTCTCAATAGAAGTCCTGCAATTGTGTTTTGCTGACTTCGTACACATTCTGTATAAACTGAGCACTGTACACATGTGATACTTGGCTGGATTTCAGATGCGGTACTAGAGGGGATTAAACAGTGGGGAATGTTTCCCCCTTAGTATTAACTTCTTATTTTAGAGAAACTGAGCTAATTCTACATGAACATGCCTTGAAAACAGAATGTCTCATTAAGAAGTGTGTGACTCCCCATTTTGAGTTCACCCTCCAAAGAAGTGGTGAAGAACAGACTCCTCATGCTTCATATCTTTTTATCAGGCCTCTCTGAAGAGCACTTGCACATTTAGGCATAGCATAGTGGAAATCAAAGGCAGACCAATGCTGGCAGCACAAAAAGGGAATTGCTAGTCTTTCCTTTGGGTTTTATAATGTCAAGATGATAAAAATATGAATGTCAAGTAATACTTAATTTTTTTTCTTACTGAAAGAAAATAATATTTTTAGCTGTGAGAGACTGCCAAATTATTCTCTTTTGGAATTTGTTTAGGATCTTGCTACTATTACAGAAAAATAAAAAACTTTAGCACACATTTCTTTGGACATCTTTGATTCAGGTCCTCAAAGAAACCTCAGTCTTGCAAGGATTAGAAGAGAATCACACAGCAAACACTTGTTACTTCAAGGCAGCCTGAGTGGGTGACTATCTCCAAATGGTAGTTTTACTCTGGAGATGATAGTCCTACCTTTGGTTCTAGCCTGCTGCACAAATATTTGGAGCATGTCTAAAGAAGCCTATTGGGTTGAGCTGTTTGTATGCAGTTCCAGATTTTGCATCCCTCAGTTTTATGTCTCTGGGAATCACAGTCTGATACTGACAGATGGGATATGGAACACACCACCTCAGTAGAGGAGGTTCCAGCCGGGTGCTCCTGCCACTGCTGAGATGCGGATATATAGAAATACTTTTTAAACTACTTTTAAAACTACTTTTTAAACTTTCTACTCTGTTTCATTGCTCATGAGAATATTAAGGTCCATATCCCAAAGAGGAGGAGGGAGTGAATCAGAAGAGGGAGCTCTGGCTGTGCTAATGAGGTCAGCAGGGGCTTTGTGCTGGAGTATACCAAAAGTAGGAAAAGAGAGTTCTTTATCTGTTTTTCATGGAGGAGAAGGAGTTCTATTCCTTTCTGCCCCTCTGGAAGTCATGTTTTCATCCAAGTTTAATAGCTCCCAACAGACTCTCCAGCAACTTATGTGCTGTGCTTCTTGTCTCCTCCCTTCCTCTTTTTTCCCTCCTAGGCTAACCCCATGCATAACCAGCAAAGAATCAAGATATCCAGGAATCTCTGAGGAGGAAACTTTATTCTTTTTGCTCAAAACATTTCATGAATTCAGTTTTGAAACTTATTGTGCAATATCATATTAATCTACAGAGGAGAACTTCTATGTAATGGTCTTCAGAGACATTGCAGGTCTTGGGACAAAATCTGTATAGGAATTGGAACTGTAAATGTTCCCAAGTAAGGGGCAAATATTGGCTGTCCCATACAATGAAGTAAAATTCATTCACTGAGAGAGAAAAGGTTTCCTATCGTGTGTGGCCTTTCGACACTTCCTTACCTGCCATTTTTTTCCCAAGATAAGGAATCAGCAGATATGGTGCTTCTGAGTCTCACTGACCTGGGCTGGACATTGCCACTGTGAGGCACAATGGAGGAGACTGCAGTAAGGAACAAGGGCTTTTGTCTGCTTGGAAGCTTCAGGAGATGTTTGGTGTGTGGCACCTGGGGAAGGGCCCTTGTGCCTCATCCCAGTCCTGTGAGGTGTTGTCATCAAAGGGATGTGCAGACTCCTTAGAAAAACCACCATGCTGATAGAACACTCATGTTTTCTGTGTTTCACAATAAATATGTTTAATATTTCACAGGTAAATTTGCTTTCTGGAGGTTAGGAGAAATTGTTGTATTTTGTGCTACACAGATACAATCTAAGAAATGAAAAAATGTTCCTGCATTTTTAAATTTTCTTATGGAAAGGCTCCTGGGTTTTGACCAGGAGCAGGTGTTCTGCACACTGCAGTCCTTCTTTTTGCTACTGGTTATCGTGTCATTAGAAACTGAATTTATCATAACTTTAAGCCCACTGTGACTCATACAAAAGTTAATAAAAAGCTTGACTAATCACCACTGGAGGTGCCTCACCTTTCTCTAGGGGAAATCAGTGGCTTTGACCAACACATCTTTCTAGCTTATGCAGATGTACAGTTGTCCAAAGCATAAGGAAGATGCTACTGCTCTGCAGGGCTGCAGGAGGAGTAAAGGACAGGAAATGTCAAGGGGTCGTTCATATGACATAGATGGAGTTGCACTAATCAGAGGGAGATCTTAATTGGTAGGAAAGCTCAAAAAGAAAAAGTTATTAACCACATAGCACCACAATACCAACTTCAGAGAGCAGTGTTTTTTGTGTACAGGAGTGCACCCCAAAAGGGCTTCTAGTGACAGGCTATTGTCCTGAGGCACCTCCAGGGGCTGTGGTGGTGCTTTCTGCAGTGGGCTCTTGGTCACCTCTCCAGGAAATTCTCAGCTTGGCCTTCCAACATGTAGTGCAAAGATATTTCCTAAACTGTGATTTAAGCAATAAATATGTCAGATCAGTGGCATATTTTCTTACCAATCACTCCAACAGACACCACTGCCTTGCTAAAAATCCCTTACATGGACACCTGCATGTGAGTATGTGGCAGAGCTCATGGGGTTGCATACAATGAGTAAGTTAATTGGAAGATTAGCCATTCCTCTTTGGGGTTTTTAATATTTCGTCATGAGTTTACTGGAAGTGTGCAGCTGAGAGCTGTATTACCACAATGCTTACACGTGTGACTTTTAATGGACAAAAATTGAAAGAACCTATCTTTCTGGTTAGTGAAAACCCTAATTACTCATTATTCCCTGCTCCCTCCTTCTGCACACTCCTTGGAGCCTGCTGGTGAGCTGCATAGAGGTGTTTCTTTTACAAGGGCTATTATAGAGACACCTGTTAGGATTGATATAGTTAATACTGCATCAACATTTCCATTGATTTGGTTTATGACCCAGCTGTAAAAACTCCTTTTAGTCTGAGAACTGATGAATGATGACTAAACCAAGGAGCTCAGGGAAAATGATGATTGTAACTTAGTAGAAGGCAACATCATATTAGATGAATTAGACATAAAGAAGTTTCAGAAGCTTTCTTCACATATTTATAATGTGAAAAATATTTCTTTTTATAATGAAAGTATGGAAGTTTTTTAGACACAAAAGTCTGATGCCTCTGTGTACATTTAAAAAAATAACTAAATCAGGGCTTTTCATGTGAAGAAACAACTCCTGTTAGCAGTTTGGTTAATTATTTTGCATTGGGAAATTAACTGGTATTTTAGTAGCAACTTCACAAAAAGTTATGATTTAAGGTATAATGTCCTTTCTGTTTTGGCCAGATTGAAGAATCATTTGATACTTTCTGGGGAGGGTGGAAGAAATATCATTGATATTTTCTCCTCTGTAAGATTGATAAGTAATATGGAAAACATAAACTTTGCCCTACTGTTTACAAATCGATGGCACAGAAGTTTTGTGTGCTCTGTACAAAGACAATCCACAGAAACAAGTGGCCCATGTGAAACAAGACTTTGTAAGGTACCTCATGTACTAAATAGTTTGTCTCACCATCCCCCTCCTCTCGTGGTCCAAAACCACAAAATGCAACCACATGTTTGGCCAGTAATCTTCCAAACTGAGAAGAGGACCATTAAGGGAGGGCAGATTTGGTTTTAAGCTCAGAAGAGTCAGCCATTACAGCAGTGACAGACACCTTTCTCAAGTGTGGGTCCTGTGTCCCATCCCTTCTCCAGCAAAGGTGGAGTCAAGTAGGCTGGGAGCAATTTCACCTGCAGGGTAAGAGCTAGGCTACAACAAAAGAAGACAGTGATGTCTCAGGGATGTGAAATTACAGAGAACCTGGTCTCAGTGTCTGAGATAATGCATGTCCACGTGCAAGCAAAGGGTGCTGTGGGTGTGCAATATTGGTACTGAACCAGAGCTCATTCGTTGCACCTGACTTGGGGCAGGCACTGTTAGTTCCATTACAGTATATTGTAACTTAATATTTACACATGGAAATAACTGAGTGAATGGCCTCAGCCTGGGTGACTTATGCTACACTCATCAAGGCAGTCAATCTCCTGGAGGGTTCCAGATTTGCTTAACTCCTGTGGGTTTGCTAAATGTGATATAAATAATGGGGCTGGCATCACTTTCCTCAACAAGAAGGAAAGACTGATTTTCATAGTAAAAAAATATCCATTTGTGAAGACAATATTGTCTAAGGTAAAATGTGAGAGCTGGGGTCTCAAAGGATGTGAAAGTTTAAGAAAATGTGAGATCTGATCCAGAGTGCACTGAAGTCATGGAAAGATTTCCCTTGCCTCTATTAGTGGGTATTGAATGAGCCCCTTGGATCAACAGAAATAGAGGAAGAGCCAGAAACAAGTTATCATGACAGGTCAGAGTGATGGCAACAGCACAGAGAAAAATATGGATGTGTAATAAATGTGATGTAAAAGTAATGCGTCTATTTTAATAGTTGGCATTTGCTCCTCTAGTCCTCTTGGTTAAGTGCCAGAGTTAAAGTATTTAATATCCATTAGGTATTTTAGGCTGATTTTTTGATCACTACTCACTTTCAGTAGCCCGTGTTTATTTGGTGGTCTTTATGTGATGACTATGTCCAAGTTCTTACTGGCATATTCCCTATTGGACACCACTGGTGAATTTACTCCAATAGGCAGCCCCTGAAAGTAAATATATTTAGTTTATCAGATCTTCTTTAATTTCACATGATGAGCTCTTAAGAATATGTTGAACATATTAATTCTAAGTTTCAGGTGAAACATAGCTGTACATACATGTGCACATGCACACATAGACACAAAAGACCCATTTGGGACCCAATCCCAAAAGATTGGGAAAAATTTCTGCAGAGTCAGACTATGTCATTGATTTTATTGAGCTCAAGTTAATCAGAGACTGAGCTATGCAGTGAAGAAGGATTTGTTTTTACAAGGCAGTACAGTTTCCACATGAATTACAGCAAAACACACGACGTGTTTTTTACAATGGTCTTCACAGCCCGGAGTTAAGATGGCATTTAGACAGCTGATTTACAACCAGTGGGAAAAAGCTATCTAGATTTTGGTACCTGTTTGGGAGAGTTTTGAATAAGGTATTTACATTTCTGCTAATCTACAACTGATTGGGATGCAATTGTGTGCTGTGGGGTTGTTCGTTACTGTCACAGCTCAGGCAAGTGGTGCTGTCTACAATCTCCTGAGAATTCCATGGACTGGAAATCTGCACCCTTCTGCCTGCTAAGGACCAGACTAAATGAAATAAGCTGGGAGTGCTTTAGCAGGGAATACCCGATCCCTTCTTTTCTTTTTGGGAAATGATCTGCTTCACATGCAGGCCAAAAAAACCCATTTAGTAAGTTCATAACCTCCTTCAGAGAAGCCTGATTAAAGCCCAGCAAAGAGCAGGATGTCTTTATGCATCTGTGAATATAAAAGAGACTTGCTTTTCTTGATCTAGCCCACCAAATATTTTCTATCTTCTTTGGATAGGAAAAAAAAAAAAAAAAAGCAGAGTCATATTAAAAAAATAGGTGGGCAGTGCTTTTTCTAAAATACTCTTCAGGAAAAAAAATCCTTGGCACACCAAGTATATTTTTTCTCAAGTTTACCTTGATAAATATGTTCAAATATGCAATTCAGAGATCATTAATTTCATTTTACTAATTAAAATGGTACTTGTATGTCCACAATGACATTCTGCTTTATCTTTGCATTCTGAAACTTGTTTATAAAATCCCTTAAATTTACATTTGAAATTAGTTTTAGCATGAAGCTTATATTCAAAATTTATTGAGTGTCTGCAATATATTTTTACCTTTATATACAGGAAAATTTTTTTCTACACCTACATGTGAAGTAGGAATAGACATAAAAGCTTTAAAAAAATGAAAAGGAGGTGCATCTAAAACCAGAACATTAAACCTGTTCCTAGCATATGACTTTTAAGACGTAATATATTTTACTGAAACTTTCAATGCTATGTATTTCTCATGTATTACCTTTCATCAAATTTCGGTTTTCTATAATCCTTAATATTTCCTGAAAAGGTAGAAAAAGTGGTAAGCATAGTTTTGTTTGATGAAATCAGTCTAAAGTCAGATATTTAAGAAGTAATGTTTATCACTAAATGAAATCCTTTCCCACTCCTCCCAGTTTGCCATGGTTTGTTCTCAGATAAGAGTTATATTTATGACTGGACAATCTGTCATCAATTCTTTGATATAATTTGCCCTTCTGTGAATAAGTGAACAAGGTAATAAACTTCAGCATGAGGAAAATCAGATGGCTTTAAACTGCATTATACAAATCTCATAGAACATTATATGAGAAATATAAGCACTATTCAGTCATGGATCATTTCTTTCCATCATTCCACTGACTGCCACCCTTCCAGAATTAAAATGTGTAAATAGACAGCTTTGGCTAATATGCAGAGTGACTTCTAAGGGCTGAGAAACATTTCCTGAAAGGTAAAGAGATCACCAGCCTTTGAGATCAAATTATGACAAGGTCAAATCAAGGGTAGTTTTCACTATTAAGTAGCATAAGAATTACAGAGCTACTTGGACACATTCAATTTTTTATTCTGGTCTGAGTGGAAGAACCAACATTGCAATTCTATTACAATATTAGTATTTTGTGCTGTAAATGCTCATCGACATGGCAACTGTTTGATTGTCATGAGCTTTTTACAAATTTTACCATTTCTAAGGCAGTTTATGTATGTCTTGAACAAAATAATTTATGCAACAGATTTTTTTCCTTTTAAATGTTTAATAATGATTGTCATGATGTAATTTATAATAGATATCCTCGTAGATATCTAGATATCTACCAGGTAGAAAAACGTGCAACTTTCTTTTCTTAAGTGAAAAGGGAGTTATGAGTCTACATGCTTGGTAAAGGCAGTCTAGGAGAACAAAACAAATGTATTTGGTATCAGAATGAAATAATCTATACAGATTGTCCTAACTAATAATAGAGTATGCAATTTAGTGTGTGCTATAATGCCACAATGTCAATAGCATCTGATCACTCAAAGTTACAAGATGCTTTAGCCTGAAAGAGAAAACTTGTTTTGACATTTCATCATCGCATTTGTAGTCATGGTCATGATTCATGCGCAGTTTTAATATGACCAACTAAAAATCCATAGAGAATAATTTAGATAATGAAAAAAAATTTTGTGGTTTTGTTCTTGGTTTGGGTTTTTTTGTTTGGTTGGGTTTTTTCTTTTTCCTTTTTTTTTTTTTTTTTGAGTGATTTGATTTGTGTCTTGGTTTTTTATATACAGAAAATTTAAGATCCTCTTGTAATTTCTGAATTTTGGAAAATGATTGACTGACACAAAACCTGATTTTCTCTGATGAGTATATTGTGTCCAGGATACAGATCCCCATAAAAGCTCAGGAAGGCCTCTCTCAACTTCTAGTTTAGTCACTTTTTCAAAAGAATTTCCCAGAACTTGGTTGCCAGACTCTAAGTCTCCAGTGATCCCTTTCTCATTGCTGTTTTCAAGAAGTGTATCCTTTTTATGAAATTTGGCTTGGGAACGATGCTGATCTTGACAAAAGTGAGGTGGGGATTTTAGTAATTTGTGCCAGGACTTTGGCTGCTGTTCCTGTTTTGTAATCACCTTATCTATTAGGGGCTTGTATTACCCAATCCAACTAACAAAATAAATAAATACCCTAGTATGTTGCACACCATGTTATTCTACTTTGCTAATTTCTTGAAGGATTTTTGGCTGTAGTTAGTTGGAATGGGGTGAATTTTTTCCCAGTATCATTCCTGAAGTCTATCAAGTATCATTTTTTATCTAGCTGAAGCATGTATCATGTATAAATATTAGTGACCTAAAGAGCAGCCCACCAATCTCCAAACAGTTAGAAAGATTCTATGCGTGCTTATTAGGTCAGTCACAGACACATGGCACTTGTGTTTAGCATTTAAAACTTCTCTTCCTAATAAACATATTCAGTTTTAATCCTATTTCAGACTCAGTTGAGTTCAGCTTGTGTTCTTCAGTTGTATTCTGTACAGACTGTAACTCAATTGGCATATATATTATGTCCTGTTATCTCATCTTCAGCTCTGAAGAATAAATAGGCAGTTTTGAGTCCTAAGTTAGTTGTGTTTCCTTTACAAATTGCACAAGAGGTGGTCAAGATGGTTTGTGGATCAAACAAAGCAGAAATAGAGTCTGGTTACTCCACATATTTTTATTATTTTTATTATGTGGGTTCATAAAGGACCAGGCTGTTTTAATCTTACTTATGTTGACAAGGTCTTATTCTACATGTAGTCTGTGGAATTCTTTTCAGTGACAGCTTCTTGGTGAACAATCATATTTTAAGCCATGATGCAGTTGTAGATTAGTTTGCTTGATATTGGAAAGGTCAGCATTGCTACAGGTATATGTCTCTGGAAGCTGTTGTCATCACATCAAAAGTGCTGAACAGAAGAGAATTTAAGAACCCCTTACAGTAAGCAAAGCATATTCTGTATTGGTTTTGTGAATTAAGTTATTAAAAATTTTATTTTCCTAAGCAGTTTTGTGGTGGTTCATTTTTATTTTTTTTTTCATATAGGATGTACAGACTGCAAACCTAATCTAATTTGTGGAGGTTCTGACTTTGTTTATTTGGTGGAGGTTTTTTTTTTTTTCCTACAAAAAGTCAATGGATAAGAAAGTGTTGCACTCCATAGCACAGTGCCTTGCAGCTTCAGAAGTTTCCAAGTGCTGTGCAGGTGAGTGGAACTCCCAGCCTGTTTTCTATGTGGGCTTTACCTTGTGATAGTAGGGGTCTCAAAAACCAGAATATAAAGCAGCAATCTGCCCAATCTAGAAGTGTTGAGAAGAAGGAAGGTAGGAACAGACACTGTGGTTTAAGCCCTACTCTCTGCTGCACAAAAATGCCTGTAGCCAGATCCAAGACAATGAACCAAGAGGTAAGTAAGAAATCCCTTTCAAAAGAAGAAATGTCTTCCTAAAGGGTTGAGGAGAAAAATAACTTCTATCTTGTAATTTGGTTGTTGAGAGCATAATTTCTGAGGTTAGAGACCCTCATTTAAGACCCCCCTCCCCAACATTTTTGTGCCTACAGTCTTTCCTTGCCTGGGGAAATCAGTGAATTACAGCGTATTATTAAGTGCTAATGGCTTTAGTGGATGAAAAAGGAAACAAAACAAAGTAGAAATAATCTATAACCAAATTGCTTCTGACAAAGTCTCTCTGTTTTGCATATAATTTTGCACAATTCCCATACTTTCGGTTTGAGAAAATAATAAAAATAAGCAGATGAACCTCTTAAATATATTGCACATTAATATGAAAAAATGCTCTGTTGACTACATTCCTAAGATAAATGCAGTTAGCTCAGTAGAGTTTAAGGGTATGAAAAACAGGGCAAAACTAGAGGGTTTTTTTTTACTGAGTTATTTCCTCAGTTATTGTGTGAGTTGTGAGAAAAATTTGTGTTTCACCTCAATGAAATATTTCTGACAAAAGGCATAGCGTGGAACAAAGTTATAGGAAAACATTTGCAGCATCTTCAATTTTGCAACACTTATTTTACATTGCCAAAAATATTGCATCTTGTGCTCTGTAAGTTTTACTCCTTCCTGACAAATAAACAGCGATTTCAGAATTTCGACATATTTCTGAGGAAGCAATTTTGTTCATGCTGGTAAATTTATAATGAAATATTTAGTTTCTGAGAAATGTGTTAGGCTGTGTGCATCTATAAAAACTGTATCTTCTTGAACCCTTATAGATTCTTGCAGTGTTATGAGAAACTTATTTCATATAAAGCACTTTGTCTATATCTATGACAGTAAATAAGATGACCAGAGATCATTGTCACCTCTGTCACCTCAGTTGTCATCTCAAAAATTATGTTGATGAAGTCTCTTTACTCCTTTGTCCCCAAACCATCATACTGAGACAAATACCCAATATGTCAACCCCTGATGATGTCCCAGCTGTAATGTAGGTCAGTGACAGTCAGTCTGGGTAAAATATTTTTCCAAATTTTGTAGAATTCATGAAAGATCCTTCCATACTTGACTTCATGCTCTAGCCCTGCTCTGTGTATTCCTTTGGATGTGACCTAATAACTGAGTCACTGTGGATAAATGATTCCCTGATAACTTGTAATGGTGAGTAGGAAAAACAGTGTCTAAACAGATGAGCAAATAATGGTTCAGGCTGTAAGAGAAGATAGGCTGACACAGATAACCCAGCCATGCTCTTCTCTATCATTGCTTCCTTCTGAATAAATGAACTGTATTTTGGAGGAGGAAAAGGAGGGGGAAGAGTACATGGTCTTTTATTTATGTCTGTAGCCCCCAAAGCTGCTCCTGTCAAGGTCAGTATTGCAGGAGCCCTTTGTCTTAGTAATGATAATGTAACCAGTTTTCTCCAGAAAAGGTGTCAGCAAGAAATTGCTCCTTGTTTTTGTTCCTGGTAAATGTAAGAGCCTGGAAGCTTCAATCTGACCTGGTTTTGCTCCCTCCCACGCAGTGCAATAGGCAAAGGCCAGCACAGGGCTAGCTGGGTTAGCACTATGAACATCGAGGTCAAAGATATTCTGGAGAATTCCATGTTTCATTACAGAGCAGGGTACTGAGGGACAGAACATATTGATAAATGAGGATTTCCATCCCTGTTGCAGAGATAATGCAACAGTTGTACTACTTGTAGTTTTGGAGCTGAAATAGCAAAATAATTTTTCTGTGTGTTCTTAGAGGGGGTGGGAGGGAAGTGATCAGGAACATCATTTAATTAAAAAAACCCACTTCACCCCCCATCCCAGTGGTGAAACACCTGCATAAAAACTGTACATACAGTGTACAATACATGCAATTTATCATCATTGTGAGTAAGCTGGAGTGAGCTAAGCTTTCCAAACACTGTTCTTGCTGTGGAATGCAGCCATTCTTCATGATAGTCTTCAGGGCATAAGTATTTCTAAACCCAAAGTGTTTCACAGCATATTTTAAATAATCAGTCATCATATTAAATGTTCTCAGTAACTCCAGTGTTTCTGTGTTTGAGCTACTTCTTATTGCAGAAAAATTACACAACAGTAGAGAAAATAACTATTTCACCCCCAATACTAGCTTATCAAAATGTAAGTATTTTTGCCCTATTATTTTATTTCAGTGTGGGTTTTTGAAAACTATAAAAGTGCTGGGCTTAAAAAATACAAATCTTAAACCAGACTTGTAACCAGCATTATCCTTGGAGCTCTGAAGTAGCCTAAAAAGCGATTTTTGGTAGAAATATAAATTCTCCTAATAGGGAGAACTGTAAATGGTAATGTTTAGATCTGTAGCATATGTACAATATAACTTATGTCAAATGAATTAAGTAGTGTAAACTGGTCATTATGACTCCCAATGAAGCCAGTGGGAAGGGAAATGCTCACAGGAACACATACAAGCACAGGACAATTCATTCCTCATCTTTTAAACATGTATTTTTTTATGATGAAATGAATTAGATATTTGAATATTATATATATATATGTAGTAAAAACTATCTTACAATGCCACAGATAATTATAAGCATAAATAAATAGAGACTTGGGATACTCCTCTCTTGAGGCACAGAAACTATAGAGACTACACTCATGAGGAAGCAAGATAAAAGGACACATGGGGTTTTTGTTGATATGTTTGCTTTTCCTAAATATTCCAGTCTAAAGAAGATGAAGGACTTGTGTTTCAAAAGGGTTCTGGAAGCATCAAACATTCTCCTCTATTCAGTTCGTCCAGTGGATCCAACTCTGAGGCTGAATCTTAGGATATAATCAAATTATCACCATGTTCAGTGAAATTTTGGATTCAGTCTGGACAACTGAAATGAGACCAATTTTCAGATAAGATGAAGTATGAAGTGCTAAAATGAAGTTTATGGAGCCATGAGGAACATATTCTCTGTTACTCCAATTTATGTAAAATTCATGCGATTTCATGTTTAATAAGAATATTGGACTTTCTGAGGGAACCTTAAGCACAGTTTTGAATGATCCTTTGCTGATTTATGCTTTACATTCTCACATGATTTTGACAATGAACCAGATAAAATTTGGCAGTTTTGACTGTGTTTTATTTTGAGCTTTTGAGCTTATTTGGACCTGAAACACAAGCAAAACTTGTAGTTATGGACCCACCCAGAAAGAAACTGAAGAAAACAATGACCCAGCCCTCCATAAAATTAAACTAGGGATTTTCACATAGTTCTGACTTACAGATATTAAAATTAGGTGAGATGAATCCTGCACTCCAGCCACACCACTGTTGGTGACAGGAAGCAATAACTTCCAAGATGTAGCGTACATGGGCTCTAGGAGACACGTTTCCATATTCTCTCAGTTGTTTCTTCCACACGAGCAGTTGAAATGGCAGAGCTCTAACACAGTGGGAACCCAGCTCTACCCCTACACCAACCTGCTCACCTGTCTGCCAGGTACCACCAACTGCACCCATCCAAACCCATCTCCTCTACTTAATGTACATTCACCTATTATTGCATGTTTCACTTCAGCAAGCTTTTCATTGACAGAGACTTTTTGCCTCCTGATGCTGGTCCCACATTCTCAGGGAAGAGAACAGGCCTTGGAAACAGCTGGTTTCTGGCAGAAGTTGGAAAGCCAAGATGTTTCTGCACTCAAGTACTTATCTGAAGGATCTGTCTGCAGCTCCACTAAATGCCTCCGCCTTGACAGACCTGGCAACTGCTGCTGTTGTGCACCACTTTAGCAGGCTGGAAACTTCTGCACCACACTAAGCAAAGCTGTGTATCAGTACTAGCTCTTCCCATCCTGCCAGCAAACATGTCATGCTAAAGAGGTAGGACATGGAATGAAGCTTTTAGTTTTGTGCTACCACAGGCAAAAGAAACAGTACAAATACAGATTAAAAACAAATAGAGAGAGAACAAAGTCTCACTCAAGTATATGGGATTGTAAGGATGACTGAATTTACTTGCACAGGCAGATTTTACATAGTTTCAAGTCATCTATAGTTTATTAGTGCATTTTCATTTATTCCAGTGAATCACATCCTTTGTTATCTTAGCTGAATTTGCCAGTGATGGAGAACTGAACTGCCACTGGTGATCATGAAATGTAACCACACTAAAACGACTTTTGGGTTTTTGTTGGGCATGTACATGTGTGGGCAGCCTCTCGCTCTTCATTATTGCTCTCAGAGTTCAATTTTAAAGAAAAAAAAGCCTTTTCCAGATGATTGAGGATGTCATTTAATGTCATATTTTTTTTCCCAATCATCCTTCTTCCTGTATGCAGTTCAGAAGTTTAAGTACCAAAATAGGAATAAATTGAACCTCAGATTAAGAAAACATGCATGGTGAACAAGTAGTATACAATCTGACAGAGTTTTTTGTCCAGGAGATATCTTCTCAAGCAGTCAGATTTGTAAGGGAATTGCAGTACAAAACATACTTTTTGCTAATGATTAGTAGTAGTTTCAAAATTTTTCTGGCACGTGTCATTCATATTTAGGATTTAGGAAATATTCTCCCAGTTTAACTCTTCAGAGTCTCAAACCATACCCCAAGCTTAAACATGACAACACTGCAGGCATCACAAAGAAGCAGATCATAAGCAGGCTTAAAACACTAATTATATTGACTTAAAGGACTCTTGGGTTGAACTAAGGAATAAAAAGGTCAAGAGTAGTTTTAGTGGTTGCCCAGTAAAACAGCAGCAGTGGAGAGAGTGAATGACAAGTCATGTGCTGCATTTTCTCTCTACAATGAACAGTATGGATTGCGAAATGACATGAAAGGGAAAGCTCTTGCACCTCAAGGAAACACAGCCCTGACTTCTAGCAGGAAGAGCACCTACAGCACAAGCTGACCCCATCAGGTCAGTGAACTGTTACTCACATAAAGAAACACACTAGAATAAATGAGACAATTCAGATGGTCAGCTTCCTGGAAGTATTTGCTACTTAAAATTTTTGGGAGGCCAGTGTGAAACAGAACATGTAATTGATGTGGGAAAAAATAAAAGAAAAATGCACCACATCCTTATCCTTTTTCCCCTCCATCTTCTTTCTTTCCTTCATCTCATTCCATTCTGCATGACTGAGGGAGGGATGACATAGCTAGGAGGTTTCCTTGAGCCCATGAAGAGGAGAAGGGACATGAGTTCTAATGATTGAGACCATGTACAACAGACAATTTCAATGTAATCAATGACTTATAAAATATTAGGATAACCCCAACATTTTGTCACAGAAAGAAAGTATGAATTCCAAATGAAGACAATGTCTTAGGAAAAAAACTGGCAGATACTCTTGAGAAAAACTCCCAGTAGGAGAGGAAGAGTCCACTTCATAATTCAACACTGAATGCAAACATGCACCAGGCTAAGGGAGAGAGAAGGAGCAGGAAGAATCTCAAGCTGCAGTGAAAAAGAAAACTTAAGCTCAGCAAACTTTCCAAGGTGAGGCCAGGCTTTGAAGAAAGAAAAAGGGGAAATAAAGGAAGAGAGAGGGAGAAGCATTACACTGCCAGACCTTTGCACTCATTGTAGCTAAGATATTGGAACAGCTAAAAAGGAACTTTGGAGTCAGATATATTTTAAGTTTCTGTTTTCATATTTCATTTTTTGTTTCCAATTTTACAGTCAGGAATTCATCTCACTGTTTGCTAGGACACATTTCTTTCCTTCTTTAGTCTTTTCTTGTGTAAAGAATGGGCTGTTTTGGCAAGAGGCATGCTATGGAGAAATAACCTGTGATGCTGGATTAAGTCATGTTGGCCATTGTCCTTTACCATGTGATGAAGGAGAGCAATGGGTTTAGGGTGCAGAGTGTCTTGTGAAGTTCTTGCTAGACACAGCCCCCACATGGACTCATAAAATCCAAGCTTCTCAGAAACCTTTTTGAGCCAACAAGGAACTGGGTAAACTAAAAACTATGTAAACTTGTATGTGAGCGAAAATGGGGCAGAGTGCAAATCAGACATTAAACAAGCTTTTTTTTTTTTTTTTTTTGACTCTCCCAAAGCCTTTCAGATGTTAGAACAAGTAAACAGTATGTGACAATTTTATTTTATTGTTAATCCTGGTATCAGGGTCAAATTTACCTTTCTTTTCTACTTTTCCTCCTTACTACAACTATTGCTTGAGGTTCCAAATGTGTCAGTTTTAGCTTTCTGTTTAAGGTAAACATGTGCAAAAGGTCACTTTTGTTACAGTAAGATAAATTTCAAATGTAGCCCTGATCAAATAGAGCTGGGAATTTTTATATTCTAACAACAAAGTATTTGTTCTCCTTTGTGTTGGTGTCAATGGCAGTTCTTATGTGTAATACCATTAGCACTGGTAGCTGAAGTTCCCCACAAGGAAATGATTCAAGACAGATGATAATAAAAAATGGAGGAAAAAAATGGGATGTGGTTACAGCAGCAAAAAATCTCACTTATTACAGTTATGTCTTCACTGCAGAGTTGCTCAGCTGGTGTCCCCAGTTTGGCAGCAACAAAATCTTCCAAAGCAACTGAAGTGTTGCCTTGATCTAGGCAAGATGAATTGCAGAGCTATAGATTAGTGTGTATGCTAATTGTTCTTCCTCTTAGTCTGATGAATAGCTCCCCTTGCAGGGAGCATTCCAATGTCCCTCTTGTGCCTTACTACAGTTCCCTCTTTGCTTCACTCTCTTCTTGGGAAAATGCTCAATGTCTTCAGAGCCATACCATGTCTCCACAGAAGCCCTGTCCTACATCTGTGACTCAGACCTAGTTATTGTTTTTCTCTTCATCATAATACACTATTATAAAGCTAAAGTTATTGGTGCAATAAAATATGAAAGTGTTAAATTAGCAAGGACAAATTAATCTTTCTTCAGTGTAGACATTTATGGTGTGGAGTGATCCACAGGAACCATTCTAGGTGTCACCATAACACTGAGATGAAGATAAATTTAAAAACATCTGTTCATTGTCTGCAAAGAGATGGGAGCTGAGATGTAGACATTTACATCACTTGAGATGGATCCCACTCCAAGTGACTAATCTCAGTTGGGAAAGAGCTATCACTTTTTTTACTGCCTTGAGTTCAGATCACTGACTGTCAGAGTGAGCACTGAATTGCAGTGTTAAATCAAACTGATTAGCTGAGGTCATGAGAGATGCAAAGCAGGGTGGACTGTAAGCATTTACTGAGTCAGACCCTGGTTACCTGCCCTTTCCAGCTGAGTCTTGTCACTGCTGGTGTGGGTGCCCCTTCACATCTGTTTTCAGTGTGTCTTACAACATTCTGCTCAATAATGAGCATCTGTCTCAATTTAAATGCTGTAGTTGTCCTAAGATTGATGTTTGCCATGAAGGTGGAAGGCTAGACCAGAGACAGTGGAAAAAAAGGTGAGTATATTTATAGACAAGTGCCGGACAGTAGAAAAGGTCACCACTTGCAGCTGACACTGGTGCAAACAGACCTTTTTAGCTCTTTCCCACAGTTGGTTAAACTAAACTGCCTGAATTCACACTGACTGGGCAATGAGAAACGCACTTGCACAAGCAGGGATCTGTCTGAGCTAAGAAACAGCAAGTTTAGCTAAGATACCCCAAAGCTAAGAGGTAGCAAATGAATGCTGGGGTTTCTGGAGAACTCATGAGCTTCCATATAAGGGAGCTAAGGAATCCCCAGACAGGATTGTTTTCTTACTGAGGGAAACTTATAAAATTAGAGGATTCAAGCAAGGAGAAAACTAATATTAGAGTCTGATAAATGAGAGATTGATAAAATGAAGTGGAAACAGAGGGACCATGCTACTGAGAGTGTCATGATACTTGTAAACACCAAGTTTAAAGACATAAATATATAAGTGAGGGATTTCTATCTCAAATGTGATTTACCATTGTGTTTATTCTGTCTAAAGGCTTCAGCAATGCAGATTGGATCTGCCTTGAAGACTTCATGTCAGAAACCACACAGTTTGATTAGACTTGGAATCAGCCAAAGAGATGCTCATCAGTTCTTCATTGTATCCTTGCATTTTCAAGAAAAATGCAAATATCGACCAAGACAAAAGTTCTAAACACAGTTTTGGGGAAAGCAGTGGTTGCTGTAGCTAACCATGATTACCATGATTATCCACTGAATACCAGCCCATTGGGACAGATAATTGTCCTGAGCCTGGGAAATGGTAAAATCAAAAGCTGTTCTCTTTGAGGTTTCATCTGGCTGCATTTCAGGCTACTACACAGAGTTTCATTTGTGTCACTCTATTTATATTCTCTATCACATAACATGGATGCATAAACTGCTCCATTTTAGAAACTCATGCACTGGATGTAAGCACCTTGTTTGGAAACTTTGTTAACTGCATGTTAACTGTAGGAAAATTACTTCAAAATCCAAGCAACACCATAGACAACCTCACCAGAAAGTACCTTATCTCACATTTCAGCAACAAAAGCAAGACTATTTCACTTCCCCTTTTATATGTGAGAAGACCCCAGACCATAAAAATCAAATAAGTCTCAGGAAAAAAGCTGGGCTAATGAAAAACTTATGTGAGAAATGAAGAAACTTTGTAGGGCCGAGGACACATTTGTTTCATAATTTAGATCCTGTGAGATGCTTTTCCATTAGTTGGCAAAACATTTCTCCAAGCTTTGCCTTGACTAGAAAGCACTGTTTTTAACATAATAATAAGTTTAACATCAGTTTTCAAATCCTTATCACAGAATTAGAGCTGAAGTAATCAGAACAATATAAGATTTATCTGCATCTTCTCTTGGTCAGTTAGCAATGTTCAACGTGGTGTCAACTAAGTCAAATCTTCTCATGTGTTCAAAGTTTTGGTTATGGCATTGCCTGGAATTTTTTTTTACAAGCTGGGACATTATATTTCCCCATGGGTCCCCTGAAGGCTGATGACAGTGTTTTAGTCATGAATTTTTTTATGGATTTCCATGCATTTTCTGAGTATGATGAATTTCCAAAGATCTATGATGAGAAGATCTGTATGGAAACTGTTTTCTTGTTCCTGAAGAGTTTAAGACCTTATTGATATGAAAACCTCTGGCTTCATGTACATGAGAAATTTTGGATCATCTTCATTGTGACCTTGGTACTTGTGAAACCTTGTGAATATAAATCATCAACATTCAGTTACATTTGGGCGTTTAATTTCATTGACAGTCTCAAAACCACTGTAATATATGGTTGTCAATGTACTTTACCATGGTCCCTTGATGATGTAGTCAATTCTATTTTCACTATCAAAAGTAAGTCTGGCCTGTGGTTTTAAAGTTGGAGACATTATCATGATTAAATCTGAGCTTCTCCAGCATCAATGAGCTGTAGATTCTCATCGATCTGTTCCCTGAAGCCCATAGGTCCAGTTTGATCTAGAACTGTTTTGGAGTTTTTTGTTTTGGGGTTTTGCTGTAGGTTTGGTTGGTTTATTTATTTATGTAAGAAAATAAACCCAAACCCAGAATTTCTCTTTTTAGCTGGGTAAACTGAAGCCTGGAGAGTTCAAACAGCTTTGGCAAAGCCAATGCACAGGTCAGGGCAGAACAAGACCAGCACTCAGATTGTATCCTCTATTCTCATTGCCCTGGTAGATGTTCAGATGTCTCAGTGCATTTCAAAGTATGTGAGTACCACCAACTTTGTGTGATCAATTCAGAAACCAGGCAAATGAACAAAATCTGAGATGTAACTGAGATAATGCAATAGACTAAGGAAATATAAGAAAATAGTTCAATGATGCAGCATGAACAAGAGATGGAGAAGAAGAGAAACAAACTTTTATTTATTGAATTAAAATAACTTATGTTGATGCAGCTTCACTGAATATTCTCCTGGAAAACTTGCTTTGCCTAGCAGTACATTTATTTTTAGTATGGGCTTTTAAACCTTCATTTCTGGCTGTAGGGAGGAGATAGGAGTATGTAATATTTGTTGAGGTTCTCAACTATTGAATAAAGGATTCCAGTGGTACTCTACCTGGCATTTTAAACATCAGAGCAGATACCTTTCAATTCCAGAGGCCTACAAGGCAGAGGCCTCTCCAGAATTTTTTGTAACCACTTGCTGAACTGTGTTGGGCTTTTGAAGCTGAAGCCAAGACAGTAGTGCTGTTAACCTATTTTGTTAGCAGATCATGCTGCCTTCTTCTGTCAGAGGTGGCAATGCTCTGAGGATCATTCTCAAGGTCCTAGCCAGTGCTGCTCCCCGTTGTGTGCTGTCAGTCAATGAAAGCAACAGAGAGACACCTAAAATTATTCCCCTAAGTAAGCATATGTAGAGATGGTGGCAGAGCTGGGTGACATTTTCAAGACATCTTATACATGTCTTGAAACTTGCCCTGCATATGTGTGTGCTCCTGCGCCTTCTGTCTTGACTTTTCTGGATGTTGGCAGTGCTCTACACATTAAGGGTCATGACTGCTTTAGGGGTCACAGGAGAGTTCAGAAGCTTGTGGAGGATGTTTTACAAAAACAACAACAACAAGAGATGAATAATATAAAAAGCAAGTTATGCTGTTTAACCTTTGATTAAAAGCAGCAGCCCTTCATTCAAACCCCACAGTCTTTGCCCTTGCTGTACTCAGCATTCAGAAGGGTTTTATTCAGAAGGATAGACAGAGGTGTGAAAGGACTCAAAGCTTCCAAAAGTCAAAATTTTTATTTCATTTAATCATCTGCCTGAATGCGAGTGGGGGTTAGACTAGCAGTGAATGCAGATAGAGAGCACATCTGCAGAAAGAGAAGGCCCTGCTCTGTGCGTTGTCTTCATCCAGTCTACTACATCTATTACTGCAAGTGATCACATGAGATTTCAAACTCAAATTTGGACCCCTTCAACATCACGGATTTGGTTGTAAAATTAGTCTATAACCTAGCTTTTGAAGAAAGTGACCAGTAGTGACCTGTGTGAGCTGGCTCTAGTTACAATAAAATTTTATAGGTCTAAATACAATGTGGTTTATAAAACTAAGATAAAGGAAAAGGCGGGGTGAGCTGGATGCCAAACAGAAGCAAATCTTAATAGGTTGCTATTGCTTCTACTGCTTCTTTGGCTGTGCAAGGCCAATGTGGTGAACTGAGTAGAATGGTAGGGCAGAAGGGCAAGAAAAAGGGAGCCAGGACACCAAAATCTCTCTAGTTTTGCATGGAAAAATGAGACATTGATGGCTAGCCCTTTCCATGTAGATGCTTTTTCAAGTTCATTTTGGTTGTAGATTTAGATTTAATGAAAGGTGAAAGCCTGAGGTTACCAGAACAGTTAGTGAACCTTCTGCCAATTAAACGTTTTGCCCCAAAGACCACACCTTGTGATGGCTGAATTTCACTGCCACCCCTTCCAGAGTGTTTTCCCTCTGCTACCTTGTTATTGTAGTGATGGTGGCATTGTAAATTATAGTCCCAGCTGGATGAAGAACCCTTCTGAACTGATCCTAGTGCTGTTCCCTGTAGTATTGCTAATGATTACACAGCTGCCTTGTAGGCATTCTAGAGCATAGGCTCATGGGTCTGCCTCCAGCACAAGTTGCAATAAAGTTTATTTTCATTCAAAACAATATATATTGGGATTATTGTCAGAGCAGCCCCAGAGGCTTGCATAGGAGGTCTAGTAAGCATTGGTAAGAAAATTGGAAGCCTTGAGGTTATTAATGTTGCTAGAACAGCAAGCTTAGTGGCCAGCAGAGGTATAATTTACCTATGCTAGCATCACACACTGGAGCAAGGCAATCAAGTAAGAGGTCAAGAGACTTTAACACAACATAAGATAGATATATAGCCCTGAGCCTTTTAGGCCAGATTCTCAGCTGCTGTAAATCAATATAGCTTCATGGGAATCAGTGGATCTATGCAGTTTTCAAAGTGCTAAGAATCTGGCCTATACCCTTTATGGAAGTTATCCTAAGATCTGAAATGAATGCAGCAGCAAAACTCAATTTTTATTTTTGCTTTGTTTTAAATCCAACACATGACATTTTTAGCTCAGCTATACATTGATTTGGAGAGCAAGACTGAAGTTTAACACTTTTGGCAAGGACACATCTCAAAATGGTCATGAAAGAGCTGATGAGATTCCATCAATGCACATTAGCTAATAGAGAGAAAACGTAAGTAGATGCAGAAGGAGCAAATATCTGGTTTTAACTGGTTAGTTACCAAAGTTCAGGTAGCATACAGTCTTTTTGCTTGCAGCTGTGGATTCCAGTCTGTAAAACAGCAGTTCATGTTCTTATTTATAAAAACCAGTTCGACCAAAAATGTAACATCAGCTTTTGGAGATTTAAGTGACATGAAAATGTGCTTTGAATTCATGCCAGGGGATAGAGTGAGAAAGCTGACAGAGATACCAGAGAGTGTGAGGAAGACACAGACAAGTAAAATGCATGCACCATTGACTCACAAATACACAAGAGCTGGTCCTTCTTGGTAGATATAGATCCAAGCCACAATTTTTGTTCCTGGATTGCAGTCCAAGTCTATGTGTCAGTGCAGTCCCAGACCTGCTGGAGTTTCAGAGACCACAGAGGAGGTTGTGTCTAGTGTTTTTTTCAGAATAATTTGTGGCAACTCATAAATGTAAATCCTATGCTAACACTTGAATCTCTAACAGACACTTCAGCCTCCAGTAGTACTGCCTTCTGTTCTCAAGAAGTTCTTATATTTACTGATTTATCACGGTTACATATAGTACCTGCCAAAGGAAGAAGATTTTACTACATTTCTCTGATGAAAAAATTTAATATGGAGTGCAAAGAAATTGAAGAAGCATAAATATTTTTCTGAAGGGAGGGATCAGCCTGTTAAAAAATCAATTTACTTGTCCTATATATCTGTAGGGATTTGAGCTACTTAAGTGTCCTACTCTTTTTATGCTCTCTAGTTGTTCTTATCCTTTGTTTAGACAAAGACCTGACTCCAGCTGACCTATGAGGGGAAGCTTAGCTGCTGTCATTTGCATTAATATATCAGTATTTTGAATATTTATATCTGTCAAAAGTCTGAGTTTCATAACTGATCTGACAGTAACAGCCTTCAATAAATGTGCTTTTTCTTGGCCCTGCAGTTTAATCAAGTCACATCTTCCCGGTCAATGAGGTATTAAAATTTTGAGATACTACTTTTCTTTCAAAGAAGATACTTAAAAGCTGGATCAGATGGGGATTTAACAGGTCAGAATTGAGAGGGCTTATACCATTTTGTCCATCTCAAAACTTGTGTTTAAAAAAAAGTTTTAAGTTTAAAGTAAAGGTGATATACCCTGTGCTGAGAGCAGACAAGAGAATAGGAGCTAACAAAACTGAGTTACAGCATTCTCTTCCTCCTTCCTTTACTTCAACTCTCTGTGAATCAGTTTATTCCCAGGTGTGCTTCTTTCTCTGCATTTGCTCTCAGTAAACAGAAACAAGCAGGACCCTGACAAAGTCTGAAAGAACTACATCACTTCCATCAAGTCAGGTTTGACTCTCCTCTCCTACCTGCCCACCTTCAGCACTGCTGGGGGCTGCTCCCTCCCCAGCAGCAGCAGCAGCAGCAGCAGCAGTGCAGCCGCTCTGCCGCTGGCAGAGTTCACAAATCATCAGGCTCATTAACACAAACTGAACTCGACTGTGACTCAAATTGATATACCAGAGAGTCAACTGCAGTTGCTGGGGAACCAAACACTCCAACTGTTCTGTTGCCACCACTGCTGCTGGGGAGGAAACCTCTGGGCAGAGAGCTGGGGCAGAGAGCTGAAGAGCATGACTTCTTAGGTTACACCAAACCGGACCACCACAGAGTCTTTGGAAGTTCCTTCTGTCACTGTCTGGGTTGCCCTGGAACAGGGTTATAAAGCATGTGTGAGGCCAAGGAAATCTGTTCTTTCATGCTTCTTTGCATGGTAACTGAAAACCTGCAGCTTTACTCAACCATCTCCTCAGAGTATTTGTGCTCTCTGGAAGGGGAACTGCCTTCCAGTGCTGGTGACAACGGACCAACTGGCATGCTTGTAACCCTTTGTTTTTATGTGGGCACCCTGCCAGGCCGGTCAGAATCTAAATTTAACTGTGCTGCTTCAGGTATTGTGAAAACAGTGTGTTTCTGGACCACTGGATGCTGGGCAGTGAGCCACCCCAAGGACCAGGAGCCAGAACCTTGTCTGTTGGCATGTTCTATGGAAAGCATATAGCTGATTCTTTCTTGGCTATTTATCTCCTGTTCCAAACAAGGGGCAGAAGTCTGAAGTGTTAACCCTTCCAGATGTTTAGGAGGGGGTGCCACAGGCATACATTGGCTATTTCAGAATAAAAAGGCTGGCCCACTCTTCCTGCTTAAGGATGGAAACCACTGGTCAGGATGCAAACCTTACCTGCATGACGTATGAGGGTTTGTTTTCACTGATCTCAGTGAGTTTTTCCTTGTTGATACAAGAAGAACCTGACCCACAGTCCTCCAGAGCTGCGAGGATGGGATCAGGTCCCTACACTATGTTACAAGCATATCTTGATGACTCCCAAAGCACTTGCAAACACAAAAGAGCATAAAATATGAGATGAATGGGAAGCTTGAACAAAACAGAAATTGTAAACCTTTGGGCAGAATTTCTCTCTGGGGATTTCAGAGTCTCCTGTTACTCATGGGTGAGGATCACATGGCCAGTGAGGATCACAGGACGTGCCACAGAAAGATCAAAACATAGGCACGATTCTTGTGTTATTTCAGCTAAACCAGGAACAAATCTGGCACCATTTGACTCTGGCCTTTGAGCTCTGAGACAGGGCAATAGCAGAGCTCATGCCAGCTGGCTATCTGCTCTGCAAGAGTCAACAAATTTCTTGACATGCGATGTCCTTATATCTCATTTGTTGATTGGAGCAGTGAAATATTTATGAACTGCCATCAGTGTCCAGCTTTTGAGTTTTGACCCAGTAAAGGATAAATATGGGACAATTTGCCTTTGGCCTTTCACTTTGGCCAGTGACCAGCTTTCTGTCTGTTTGTGGTTTTAACTGGACGGGGAAACAAACATCCCCTAGGTAAAACCCTTTCCATATCTATGACTTACTCCAGAAATAAATGATTTTAAAACCAAACACATCGAGTGAGAAACAAATCCCACACAGTTGTCCAATGGCCTTTGACCTCCTAATGGCTTGATGCCATCTGGCTGCCAGCTGGCTACTTCACTACATGAGGAAATAAGTTTCTCACAGACAGCGTTCCCTTCCACTTTTAGCCATACCAAAAAAGAAAAAGCTAACACACCTTTCCTATAGCACCCTTTCATTCCAGAAAAGGGAGAAATGTGACACAGGTGGCTGCTGAACTTTCAACTCTGAGTGGCAAACTACCAACTAGCTACTGCTGGACTACACACTCCCATAGCAAAACAAAATGTTGCTTGGGCAAATCATTGGTCAAGTCTTCCACTTGAAAAGAAGTATTCAAAAATTGAGAGAGAATAAGTAAATAAAAGAAGAAATCAAATATAGTGAGAGATATTGCAGAATTTTTGTACGTGTTAAGCCATAAGTAGAGATGCATACTTTTTAGCAAATATGTGAACAGCTAGACTTTATATACAGACTCTGAAAAAGGGTTTCTGCTTTTTGCAAAAAGAGATAGGAAGAGAAGGATTTTTGCTTTGCAGCGAAAATACTTCTGCCTGATTCAGGAGACATTTGCCTAGTTCATGGAAGCAGAGCAAATGCATATTGTCAGGAATGGTCACTTAATCTTCCTGACTCTCCCAGCTGTCCACCAAAATCCGGGACCCATGAGATGAATTGGAATGTCTCTGAGACCTGAAGCAAGGAGAGACCCTGGGTATAGTTCTCAGGCAGGTGGTGACAGGGGCTCCTGGGACTCCAGTGCTAGGCATGATAAGGCTGGGCTAGGCAGGCAGCTGGATTGGAGGGCAATGTGCTGCTGCAGCTCATTTCCTTCCACAGACTGGTGCAGCAATTATCCAATAGTCCCCATATCAACATGTGCACTCATGACTCATGAGATAGGGCCAGCATGGGAAATGCATCTATATTGCTCAAGGGTGATTGAAGACCTTTATATTACTCATGTAATGATAAGACTTCATCTAAATTTCATATTCTTTCTTTCTCTCTCTCTTTCTTTCTTCCTTCCTTCCTTCCTTTCATCCTTTCTTCATTTCTTCCTTTCTTCCTTCTTTTCTTTCCTTCTTTCATTTCCTTTGTTTTTCTCCAGTGGTACAGAAAACCAAGTATATCTAAGCAGCATTAGCTGTTATAATTCAAATCATTTTTAACCCCACTGTGACACTAGAATTTCCCCTTTCTCAAGATTCTATTCCCTTGTCCCTTCTGTGGCCCCTATAGTGCATGATGTCCATAGACAATAAGTGTCTTCCCACCCTCCCTACTCTCTGCCTGCCCATGAAGATTCTAAGGGTTGCAGGAGATGTGATTCTCCCAGTCTACTTTCTCCATGACAGATTCTCTTCCATCCTGTCATTTACATTTACAGCCTGACTCCAAGCCTGTTTATAGCCAGAGAACTCTTTTCATTTACTTCAGTGGGCTTTGAATCAAGCCTATATAAACCACACATGTACCCAACAGGTATTTATTAACATGAGCTGGCCATGGACTCTATGCCATGAGTGTGGAAAAAACTAACAATAACTTTACAATTACCCACCTAAGCCCTCTAACAGGCTCCAAAGACACGTCTCTTCGCCAAGCAAGCATTGAATCAAGTTTGACATTTCTAGGGTAAATCATTTTTGTGTTCTAAAAACCAAAAAAAAAAAAGGTTAGGAAAAAGTCCAAAGAGTGAGAACATCCCCATTTTTGGACAATAATATCATCCAAATGTCCTATCCAAATGGCTTCAAATGTTCCAGAAACAAATGTGTATTCTGGGATAAGACCACTGAATGCTAGGTAAAATTACAGGTGATTCTGCTTGAGGTTGGCAAGATTAAGCAAGGATTAAAATGGAATTAACAGTCCTATTATTTCTTTAATTACTCATGAAGACATTAGTGTTACTCACAGTCTTTTCAGAACGATGAAACATCTTTATGTATTGACTTTACATACAGAGATTTCAGTTCTTTCACAGGCTGTATCTTAATTTATTAAATTTTGAGTTGTTGGACATGAAATTTGATGGTTTTTTTAGTCTCTTCTTGAATTGAATTGGTGGAGCCTGAACCATCAGAGAGGACAACCCAGTGGACTTGGAAAACTCTCAACTCGCTGTGCGGGTGAGGTGTCACAAAGGACTTTCCACATTTTATCAGATGATAACTCTAAGCCAAAAAGTTTGGATCCAGACCCAGATAAAAAGCGCCTCCAAGGACAAATCTGAAGAGCTCCAGGGTTTCCATCCAAGCCAATTTCTAACTGTGATGTAAGACAAGGTTATTTCCATTAATGTTTAAGTTTTGCATCATCAGTTCTCTCATGCTTTAACTTTTTCACTTTCAGCAGCAAATCAATCATCATAATACTAGCAAAAGTTTGGTTTTGTCATGTACATATTATAGCTCAGGGTGGATTGTCCTGGTGAAATACATATCTCTGAGAAAGCACTTTGGAGGCAAATATCTGCTAACAAATAGTTTTGTCTTGTTCACTAAGGCCCAAATTTTTTAAAAGTAGATGCCAAAGTTAGAGCTTTCTGAGTCCTATGCTGGCATTTACATGAATGTAAGTGTCTTGCTTTTTTTTAAAAAAAAAAGCTCAGTTACCCTGTGTCCATCTTCAGTAGTTCCTTTTGAAACTCATGGCTGAAATAATTCTTAGAACTGTCCATAGATCGAGGTAACCTTTCCTTCATTTACTGGACATGTATCTTGGTAATTTCTTCTGCTGCTGCTTTAGAAACCGTGTAGTTGCAAGGGTTAAACACAGGACTGTAAGTTCACAGATGTGCAAATACATATTTTTTGGCAGGTTAAATGCACTAGGCAACTTCTGCGTGTTTGTACTTTGAGTAAGGAGGCCACCTGCTTCTAATGTTACAGGAATATGTTGGCTAGTGGAAAGGCAGAAACCATTTTTTACTAATTTAATAATTTCTGTATCTTATCCAAATGCCAAGAGACTGCTTCCATGCCAAGAGATGCCATGATTAACTTGAAGTTTTGATGACATATTAAAAAACAAACAGAACAAGACAAAACAAAACAAAAGCATTCCGAAGTCACTTTCCTGTTTGGTCCAAATCACTTTATTCCTAGTACCGAGTGATGGGAAAATGGGTGTTGGATGAAAGAAATGGCAAATAGGAAACAATCGTTTGCTTGGATTCCCAAGGCAGTGTCTGGGTACGGTGATGTTTGCTGGGTAGGCACAGTCAACTACTTGGCACTGGCATGTGGAATAGCAAACACATGCAGCAGTTAAAATCAAGCTTGCATTAATGATTTCATTGCCTGAACTAAATTTGTAATGTAAATCATTCAGAGGTGCTCTAAGGCATTTCTATTCTTAGAAGAAAAGTCACAAACTGGAAAGTACGTCACCTTTGCAATCAGCACCCCCTTTAGCCTGTAATGTGGAACACATGGTGGTTGAAGAGGTTACAGTGTTACAGAAATGTCATTACAGAATTTCTCTGTGTTAACATGTATCATCTGTCACATAATTGTTTGTTTTACAACCCATACCTATAATGGGCTAAGTGGGGACTATTTATATCAGTTAACAATGAGTGCCTTTAATTAGTATTTCATGCAACTGGAACATGTTAAAGATTCTGACACAAATCTGGCTTGGGTTGCTAAATTCCATATGAATTTCATTATGAAATTGCTAAAACATTACAGTTGCTCAGGTATTGAGGTTTATAAGTGCACTTCATCTGTTACAAAGCCAGAGCAAGTCACACACACGCTAAAGAAAAATCTTCAGAACATCAGCTTGGTATCTGACACAGTTGAATGAGAGTTTAAAGCAAGAAAGATGAAAATCTTTTATTATATGAAATGTGCTTGTATTTGCTCTAAAACTGCAAATCTGCTAACATCTACACAGCTGAAGCTTTATATAGAACGAAAAAGATTAAGACAATGGAGAATCAGATTGTACACAAAATTGATAATGAAAATTTTTCAGAGATGGACGAGTCAGCAAAGAGCTTCACAAGCTGTTGGCAGACTGTAGAATGCAAATATGGTGTTTTGCTAATGGTTGATACTGAGTGGTTACAAACATGTCCTATTCCTTCCAAGTGATCTCAAGGCAAAATATTTATCCTGAGACCCTCAGTCCCAGCCCAAGCTCTTCTCAGTGACTGAGGTGGCCAATGGGACATTTCAGTTCACACTGAAGGAGACCCCCAGCCCCTGTGGGACTCTCATCCATGGGCCTTCATGAATTTGCAGCATGAAGAATGTGTCAAGGAGCAGTGCAACATCCAGAGAGTGAAGGGAGAGGAAAATGTGCCTGAGGTTACCTTTTTAAAATCTGGGTGCTGTCATGGTCCTTTAGACTGATCGAAAGAACATGCTAGAGTCAGGCTTATGTCAAAATTAAAACAGTTCAGGAGATTAGGAGTGGGAGAGCAAAGGATGACAGGAAATCCCAGCAGCTTCATGCCTCCACGTTATTCCTCTCAGATGTTGTGGCTGAGGCTCCATTCCTCTGTGTGCCTCAGTTCCTGAACCTAACACTGCTTTTTCCCTTCCATACCTATTAAACTTGCAAATTTATGTTGTAACAACACACTGACTGAGCAGCTGGTTCTCCAGAACCTTTTCAAAGATTTGAGATTTTGAGATGCTGAACAAAGAAAGAGAACCAGCTCAGGATTTCTCATTTTCGCCCTCTGCTGCTTGTAACAGCTACCCTTATCAGTGCCTACAGTATTGTTTAAAGCATTTTCTGACAGGCAATGACATTATAATGAAATTATTTTACAGATGCTTTAAATGAAACTTTTTGGTTGATACTGATATAATAATTAATATACAAATTAAATATTTTTAGTAACGGAATACCAGAACGTGGTACATTATTCTAAAGAAACTCACTCTAGTTTCTTGTGAAATTGCTAATTCAGAGTCCAGCAACAAGACTTGTGGTATAGCTGTTTATTTACCTTCCATTTTCATAGGCAAAAATCCATTTGTCATTTTAACTTCTCCTCACAGAGCACGTTAGCTGTCCTGTTCCCACAGAGTGAGGTTGGCAATAGGAAAGATCTTCATGGTTTGTTACCTTTGTTAAAAGGTAACAAACCATGTTAACCTTTGTTAAAAGGATCTGATTTCTGAAATTTTTTTCAGTATTCCAGATAGCAGTAAAGCAAGTCCTCTTTCTATTCACCCAATTCTTGATGAAATATCTTGAAGATTTCTGTTTGAGATAGCCAGAAAATATTTTTAACAAGAAATCATAAACAATGGGGGGGAAGATTATTCCATAATCCTCATTTGATTTGATATCCACTTTTCCACTCTCAGACTTATTTAAACTTACATTTTACTTAAATTTACTCTTTTTTTAAACTACATTTTTCATTAAGAACTTTAACAGGGATTCTTATCGAAGTCCTCAGGCATAGGACATCATAAGAAATAATATCCAGGCTACAATATATAGAAGTAGATAGGAATTTGAAGGACATCAGCTGCAACAAGATGACATATCAAAATATCTGAAATCAAATAGTATGAATGGTGTGCAAGAGAGATTTTTGTTGGTGATTTTCAGATATATCCCCTTTTTTTCTCTTCCCTGTCCTCTCCCCTCAGAAATAATTTTCTCTCAAAACTTGTTTTATGATTGATTGTCTCTTTACTCTTGTTACTTTGTAAAACAATAAAATCTTTCTAAACACTTATGAAAGAAAAGTCCCTTCTCAGGAGAAATCTGGAGAACGCATCTTGATAAAAGATAATTTTTTTGAAAATGGAAGGGAAACTAGACAATATAAAAATATACATAGGAATATACCTCTATATCTGCCCATGGCATGAGTACAGTTTTTAAAAGTTTTAGAATGAAGGTATACAAACAGATACTGGTTAGGTGATTTTTGGATACTGGAAAAATATTTCCCATTGAAGATCAATTTGAGTACAGTATGTTGAAGGAATAGAGATCATAAAAAAACTGGTGAGAAATCATACAGCTGATTTGGAAGACACGGTTGCAGGGCAGCATCATGTCCTGTCCCCTTACAATCTGATGAAGACTCTGAGTGAGGAGGAACATGTTTGTTTAATGAGGATTTTAGTGCAAACTTTGTAGGGAGTTACACTAGCAAAACATAATTTCTGGAGCACTGGGGGCTTTTAAGAGTTCCCTGTTGCTCTCAGCAAAGCATTTGTGTCCCAGAGAAGAGCTTCAAGATATGATTCATCACCACATCGTACTGTGCTTTCTCTGTGCTTTGTCACCCATAAGAGGAGCAGTTCTATCCTGACAAGTGAGCTGGAATTGTACAGGAGTATCTGCCTTGACACTCCCAGGACTGCTGCCCAGTTTTGGCTGTACCCTTGTGAGTGGTGGTATGTTCATTTGAAATATTGTTATAGCATAAGGCATTTATATCCTTCCATATTGTCTGCCCTAATTTTTTTTTTCTTTTATGCGTGTGGTTACTTGAGTTTTTGTACTTCTGATGTGGACCAACACCCTTCCACACATCTCAAAAGCCACTGGAAATATAACGTGAACAGTAGTTTGTAAATTAAATATGCTTAAGTAGCAGAAAACTGCAGTAACTAAGGGTGATATATGGACTTGGAAGACTAAATCTAACTTTGTGGATTCAATTATAATTACAGCTGTATTAGCTGGCACATTGGCAAGACGAACCTGCCAAGATTGGCTTACTAGAAACTGAAGGAAGGCTGACCACATCATCAAAGAATAGCTCTCTGATGACATAGTACCTGCAGCTCTCCAGCTGATGGCCCACAGGTCCAGCTGAAGACTCTAGCTGGCTTGTTGGGAGGCATCAAACAGAAGGGATGATGGTTTGCTGCCAGGGTCAATGGCAAGAGGGATGTTTCCCCTTAGCAAGTTTAGGGAAGTCTTCAGAACAAAGAAGGGGAAATTACAGAAATATATTGGATTTTCGAGGTGTCAGAGCCAGGTTACAGTTACTTATTAGGGAGGAAAGGTTCAGAAATGCAGTGCTTAACACTCTCTCCAGCTCTGCTAAACTATTTATGAAGAGCTAACTATAATTAGAAATCCAAATTTAAAAAATGGTAAACCAAAAATTTACTTTAAAAGTGGGCAGATGGCCAACACTTTTTACTGAGCAGCACTGGAATGTTAATGCGGAACATATGCAAAACTGTTATGAAAAAAATACACCTTTTTAATGTTAATATTCAAATAGAATGAATGATAATTGCATTAGGCACAAATTGGGAGTCAGCATACATCCCTGAGAACTGGAAATCCACTATATGTTACAGGATAAATTGGTACTGACAGAGCCAGTTTGAGAAATCTTTTTGCAGGAAAAAAAATCTGAAAGGGAGGAGAAAACACAATTTTTCTTGCAGAATGAATGAAACTGTTTTGTCAGTTAGTAGAAACTAGAATAATACCTGTCTATTTTTACTTTTTTTTTTAAAGTGCCTTTGATTTAAAATGCATGTCATGTGTATAACCTCATACCAAATACTGGAATTTGTGAATAATCTGCATAACTGCTTTCCCAACCTGGTTCATCCATTTGGTTAAGGTTTAAGAAAATAATCACCTAAATAATTGTCCTGATTTTGTCCCTCAACACCTACCCATGTGGAATCATAGGGAGAATTTATGGTGGGTGAATTGTAATTATCTGATCTGGAATTTACCCAGAACCTGAGGTGAATACCACAAGGTTTTCCAGGCACCTATTTCACTTACTGATCACTATTTCTCTGTGGTGGTCTTGATGATGAGCAGCCAAAATCACTGGGGTGAGAATTAATGTAAAATATTTCAAACCCTGAATGCAAAGCATACTGCTATACTTTGGCAACAGCCACATCAGAAAGGTTCTATTGAATCAGAATTCTTGGTAGTGGTTTCTCCTGAGTGAGGGGGATCCCATTACAAAGAGTTGTGGCACAAAGCCCAGAGAGGAAACCTTTGCTGGGTTTGTGCTACTTCTCTGCAGAGCCAGTCTGAGCATCTCTGCATCCTGCTTCTGGAAAGGACAACCCATGTGAATGACTCTGGCTGCAGTCACTGCTTTTGCCTCTGTCTCAGTGCTCTTGTTAGAGCTAAAAGTTAAGCTGGTTATGGAAAGGACAAAGAGGATTTGTGTGCATGGAAGGAAAAGATTAAATAGAGAGGATATGCTGTTCAGGTGAGTCAGGAGAATATCAAGTCAAGAGCTAAAGGGAGAAGGGGATCAAACTGTTATTTTTTTTAAATAAAATTGTGACACTCAAGATGAAACACGAATCTTTTTCATATCACTGAAAAAATGCACAGTGCATTCCCATCTTGAATTTAGGTCTGGTCCTGCATCCACCAAAATCCATAGGAAAACTAAGAAAAATACAAAGGAAAGCAAGAAAAGTGATCAGAGATATGGGACAGTAGTAACACAATGAAACAGAGAAACTAGGAAAAAACTCATCTGGGAGAGGATATAAAATCATGTTCTGTGTAAAATTTAGGTGCATGAAATAATTAATTCTCTAGAAGAGGAAATATTTTCATTTATATTTCAAAAATAGAAGTATCAGATAAAAGTATCAGGTGGCAGATTCAAGACAAGTTTTTTTGTACTATTCACAATATAATAGTGGAATTCAGGTCTACTGGCTAGACATGCCAAAAGACAAGGGGGGTTCCAAAACTGGTGAGGCTCATCCACCGAAGAGAGTTACTGCAAGGGTTATTAAACACAAAAGTGTTGCCTCTAATTTTGTAAGTTCTTAATTCTCTCATGGCTGGAACTGAGGGAGGCTTGCTGGGCAAACAGCACTTTGTGTTGCCCCGTTCGTTCTATTTTTCCCAGAGTTCCTTTACTGTCAGAAGCACTTTGCTGGACTGAACACACTTTGATCCAACCAAATACTGCTTTTTCCGATGTTCTCACCTTGGTTTTTGTGTAGCCTTGTGCACACAGTCTACCTGGGAAAGACAGATACTTCCCAGAAGTGCTGAACTGACAATGACTGTTATAGAGTGACTGCAGAGCTTCCTAGAAGTAAAGGCTGAGGCACAGAGTTAGCCCCCCATGGACTTCTGCTGAGTTGGAGATGTCCAGCTATTTAGGGTTATCAGCCACAGGGAAATCCCAGGCAGATATATACGGCCTGCTTCCCCTTCCAGTCTTCCCAGATAAAACTTTCTGTCAGAAGAAGGAAGAAATGCCCAGGAAACTCAGCCTTACGGTAGAATTAAGGGTTAAAATGTGCTTAAAATGGATTAGTGACCAAAATTGAAAAGGAGGTGGTGATCTTCACCCACATGTTTCTATGCCAAACACAAAAATGAAAGTACATGCTACTAAATCCATGCCCTAATGGGAAAATCACAGTCTGTAGTACACAATCTGCATTGCAAACTGAATGGTTGGTTTGCTTATATCTATTCCATTCCAGAAAATTCCTTAAAAGCTGCATTATCCTGGAGAACTCTAATACTTTTACTTGAATCTTCATATTCTGTTTAAATAGTCAGAATTTTTGAAAGTAATATGTAACAATTTAAAAAAAAATCTTGCAGCTGACCAAAGGGAATTACCTGGTTCTCATCTTGGTAAACAAAGTAAGCAATTTTAGAGGGGAACTCTAATAGTTTCCTTGAAGTAAATATCCATTCTTTCTTTCATTTAGTATGTGGCTACAGACTTGTGTTTCAGGAGAGTTAATTTTACAAAATCGACAAGAATGATGACTGTAAATCACCTGTAGAAAGCAGTGTTCAAAAAGGAAGAGATAATGAGGAAACATTTTAAAAAGTTTTCTCTCTTATCCAAGAATCACAACCCTAGAACGAGAAGATGCTAATGGTGCTAAAGTAAAATAATCTAGTAGAGAGGAGAAAAGGTGACAGACATGAAAACCAAAATTCATCTTGAAGGAAGAGAAATAGAGCAAAAGCCAGCAGTAAAGAATAGTATTAGACAAGGAACTGCAGCAAAAATTATCAAAAGCCAAAGAGTGAAAGGAGGAACACTTTACCAAACCAGAGAAGTGTAATAGCACCAAGGAAAACCAGAGAGTGTCCATGACATTATGTAATTGGAAATATTATTCCAACTCCTACTTATGACACAAAGGAAGCAGTATTCAATGGGCATTCCTGCTTTTTATTCAGGATGGAGCTGGAGGAGACATTCTTATCAAAGGGCAGTGCTGAAAACATTTCCAGTCCTAGAGCAAAGCAGGAGGCTGATAAATCACTAGGTGAAGATTCCCACATCTGCAAGTGGGAAGAGAGGAAAAACATGAGCTGTTTGAAACACTGAAGAAACTGTAGAGGTGTAAAAAAAGCTATAACTGAGGTAACACTGTGAAAGTTTAACTATAAGGATGTCAGCATTGGCATTAACCCCTGGCAGAATAATGTAATGCATCATTTGTCACTTCTTTAATTAAGAATTAATGAAGTACATAATGAAGATCAGAATTAAAAATTAATGAAAACACATATTTTTTGGTGTACCTTTTTTTTTTCATGTCTGTATTTTCATATCTTTGATGAAATTAAACATTCAGTGATAAAAATGTTGATATAGATTTTTGTAGGATATCTGACTTGAATTTTCTTTCACTTTGACCAAGAAACATATATGTGATAAATTCAGAATATTAATCCATTAAACAAAGGAGTGGTTAAGTACTCTTGTGGAATTGTGAACAAGAAATCACTTATGAGGCATCTCTGATGAAGTACTTTAATTTAAGCTTTATTTTGTGGTCAGCTGCTACTTAATGTTTTTATTGATGAATTGGAGGAAAACAGAATTGTTATATATCTTCTTTAGAGATTACCTCATTAAGAAAAATGCTTAATAGTGAAGCTAATTAATCAGTTACTTTGAATAATTTGCTTTCTGTACTCAGCTGCAGGCAAGCGAAATAGCTTTCAGTAGAAGTAGATTGTATTTACAGACCAGGGCAGTATCTCTGCAAATGGCTTGTGAGGTGTAAAGGATAAACAGATGAGTTCAAATCCCCAGTATAGCACTGAAACAAAAAGGGTAATGCAGTTCTTATATATGTGAGGAGAGGAATCTGGAGGAAGCCAGAGGATGTTATGTAAGCTCTACATGTGGTGATGGGAACCACTACCAGGATGCTGTGCTTTGAACTGAACTTTACTCATGTAGGAAATCGTGGAGGTAGAAAGAGCTTTGACATAAAGTTATAGGAAAGATCCTTTGCAGCTGAGTCATGGGGACCCCTCTCCACCTGTATTATCTGTGAATGAGATTGTTGACAAGAATCAAGTTTGATGTGACTGGATGAACTGACTCTTAATAGCAAAGGCTCTTCATCTTCTCAGAAGTCATGACTGAAAATAAATGCAATCAAATTCAACCTTGAAACAAAGTAGACATTTTAGCCATTTTTGAGTTAATTAATCACTGAAATGACTTACAAAATTTGACTTGTGTTTCCTCTGTCCCCGATAAGCATTAAATTTTGCTAAGTTTTTTCTAGTTGAAATAAAAGTAATTTGGGGAAGATTTATTTTATATTTGTTGAGTCAATGAAACTAATTATACCATATCATCTCACACTGTAATGTCCAAAACTAATAGCTCTACTCTATCAATGTTTTGTGGTTTTTTTCTGAGATACATTCACAACCATTTACCCCATGATATGGATGCATGCCCAGTTTTGAGGTTGGCTGCAGCTATGCATACTTATTTGGTACAACAATTGAAGACAATGCAAACCCAGAGAGATTATTGATGTCTAAATGGACAATGATCTGAAACAAATCACAATGCAAGCCCGAAGTGATAGGTGTCTAAATGGACAATGGTCTGAAACAAATTTCTACTGTAATGTAAATCTGCCCACATCTTCTTTGGAGATACTCAAAACCCAACTGGACACAACCCTGTGCAACCTGCTCTGGGTGAACCTGCTTTACCAGGAGTGTTGGACTGCAGGGTCTCCAGAGATCCCTTCCAACCCCAGCCATTCTATGATTCCTGATTCAGTGTGCACACAGGGTTCTTGTGAGAAGTGCAATAGCAAACTTGGAGTGACCAATACAGATTGGAGCAAAGAAGTCATCTTCTGTCACCAAGTTTCCTCCTATTCCATAATGGAAGCTCTTGGTTTGGTCCTCCTAGTGCTTACCCACAGCAGAGCAGAAATAGTGTTTGGAATTGCCTGTGATGTTACCACTTCTTACTTTTCAGTATTTTTTATGAAAATCTGAGTTCCTATAAAGACTCTATGTGACTACAATTCCTTTAGGCCAATGTTTCCAACCTAAACCTTCTGGACTGCAGCAGCTTGTCCAGTTGTCTGCTCCCTCTCTGACCCTGGCACAACTTCCCTTTGTGCCAATGGAACTGTTTCTGTGGCAATGCTCTCAGCCAGGGAAATTATTTGGTTGCAGGGTGGCAGATAAATAAATGCTTTTTTTTTGTTTAAAGTAAGCTAGTTTACAGACATGCCTGAGAACAGAGCCACATAAATAGGTTCAGTAGCAAAAATAGTTGATGAAAAGGAGGAGAAGGGGAGAGCAGAGGAAAGCATGCAGAAAAGAGAGAAATTGAAAGGAATCTTTCACCCTGACTTTGTCGTGAAACGTTTCATAGTGTGAGTTACTGTGCATTTTGATTGTTTCTTTCTCTCTTTCTCTGACATATGAATATATGTTCACAAATATCCTTCTAAAAAACAGCCAGCAAAGCCATCCTCTGAGATAATTTGAATTCCTTAGTGGTCTTGGGTGTGCCTTTGTTTCAACTCAAATACTGCTATCACATCATAAATAAGCCTGTTTCTACTATCTTAAATGAAGAGTGACGGTCACACCCAGCAGTTCCAACTAGATTTAACCCAGCCTATAACAGTATTAATCCTAGATCACAACCATAAGCTTCTCCACATGTTTCAAATAAGGGAAAGTAGCGTAAACCCCGCACAGTTTTACAAGACGTCGTTCTAGTTCATGGGTGGATAAACTGCAGTTTCAAAAGCCATTTTAGCCTGAACAGGAAACCAAATTATAATAAAAATGACATGCAAATCCTGTTTTCACTGCAATGCTTAAGCCAATAAAAGAATAAACTGAGTTTATCAAAGTACTATGCAGTTAACCCCCTTGCAATGTCAGCCCCATCCCCACCAAGATCAGGTACAGAAGTTGAACAGTCCTTCAGTGGCCCTAAAATAACCTTGTTTCAAAGGAAGAGGTTTCTCAGGTAGAGTGGACCTATAACAGCACCTATAACGGGTTCCCTGAATAAATAGTGTTGTGAACAAACAGAGACCTGGGCATTAGCCACTCTTCCCTTTCCTTGTGGTTAAAATCAGTTATTTAGCAGTATCAGTAGCTTATTAGGACTTCATGTGAATCTTTTACCACAGCCTTTCTTTTCGGTGTACTTTGATTAAAACAAGGGAAGGGCTATATTGTGTATGTCTATTTTTTACAGTATACTCTATTCAAAACAGCAGTAAAGGCAACAGGGCACAGACATCAGGATACTTACACTGCATAAGCAGGCAAAATGTATGTTCCTACACTGTATAGATACTCTGGTGAATATTCCCACTGATTTGGGAACGAGAAAGCTTGGGGATTTTTAAAAAGTTTTTGAACAACTGTTTGTATCCCTGGAAACAACAGACGCAACCTGAAAAAACTGACACAAGCTAAAAAAGTTGCAACAATAACACAATGTTTGTTTAAGTTTGTAGTTGATAGAAATCTATTTCTTTTTATATCCTTGTTTAACTAGGATGGACAAAATCCAGCGAAAGCTACTATTAGAAGCTAACGCATATGTGAGAATGAGATGAGGTAGAATTTGTAAGAAACTGTCAAAGGGTTGGGCAAGGGAAAGTGAGGACTCCCTTTATTTCATGTTTTTACCCTTCTTCAGTACTGCAAATCAACAGGATGATTTTTATGATAGTCAAGGTTTAGTCATCTCATGCTTCTTTTAGCCGAGATTGTTTGCTGGAGAATTTGAATTTTTCCCATCACCCTAAATCTTTGTTATTGTGTTAAGGTACTGATTTCAGCTTCCCAACAGTGGGGAAAATGTTGAAGAAATGCACCCATGCAATGTTGATTTCCAACATAGTCCCCTCGTTTAGAATTTGCTGGACAACACAAGTGACAGTTAAGATAGCTGCATTTTTTTATCTGTTTCATTGATGGCAGATTTAGCAGGAGTGGCCTTTTAGTGCCACACTTCACACCACCATTCTCCTGATCCTCAGCAGCCCACACACATTCTCCCAAACCTCATATTCCCACTTCAATGATGAACTTGTGCTCTTATGAATTCAAAATAGTAAGCACATTCCACATGGAAATTGTAGGAAAAGCATAAAATTACATTTAGTATCAGAATAAATAACACAAGGACTATATTACAGGCTACGTCGTTCGTTTTACATTTAGTCATGAAAACTTCCATTATTCAATTTAAGTGAATGTGTCACATAATTTCCAGACTCCTGCTCCAGAGTACTGGAGAATCCAAGCAACTTATTTCAGAACTTAGGTCCAGCTTCCCATTGAGCATTTGGGTCCTGGAGCACACAGATCTTGGGCAGCTTGTTGATTCTGTGGTAGCAGATGCAGCCAGCCAAGAAGGGTTTTTTCCCTTCCTGCTGTGTTTGGCAAGAAGAGCACAACCTTTCCTGTCACATGTGGTCCCTGCTCAAGTTATCCATACTTTTCTTACCACAAGGTTAGATTACTCTAATGCACTCCGTGTGAGGCTACATCTTGAGGCCATTTGGCAACTGAATCTAGTGTGCACAATTCAACCACCTGTTTATTAAGTGGAGCATCATGCAGAGAGGACATAAAACCCTCCAGTCTCCAAAATCTGCAATGGCTGCCAATAAATTTCTGGGCTGAGTTCAAGGTGTTGGTTTTAACCTATAAAGACCTAAGTGTTTTGGGATTTGGTTACCTGAGAGACTAGCTTTCTTTCCCCATGAAGCAGTGCTTTCAAGTCGATATGAAGGGAGGAATTTGAGTTGGTATCACTCAGGTCTAATAAGGGTGCTGGCAGGACTTCTGTGTGCAAGGCTTCTGCAGTACATCTACATTATTATAGGTTTATCTATTGTGAAATGTCTCTGTGGAAGAATTTAAAACTAACATGCAGTCTGGGTCTGAACCAGGGCTAGAAACACTCATGCTGGAGCACATTGCTATGCTCTGATTTTCCCCTTTTTTAACTACAGTCGCTACTTACATTAAATGTGATTTGGTAACTTAACTTAAACCTGATGTTAACAGCTGCTAACCCAGCTAAGGCTCAAAATGTTTGTTTATCATCTGTCTCTGAGGTACCTCTCTCTCCTGATTGACTATGTAGGGTAGTAAAGCACCTCAAGAACTGTCGGAAGAGAGTTACAAGTTACAGCAACCCAGCCATTTTTCCTGCTAGTGGGTTAGAGTCAAGTTGGATTATTCCTGGCCTTCAGACCTGTGACTACATCTCCCACAAGTATATAAAATGGCACAATGCCTGTTCTCCAGATATTTAAGTGCCCTGATAAAGTTTACATCTTTGAGTCTGAATTCGCAAGCTGATTGGTCTCACGCTTTTCGTCAAGAGCAGTTTCTGGCCCATGAAATCCCTCCCCATGTGTCTGGGCACTGTAAGGAAGAGTGCTCATGAGTGTGGGTCCAAACCAGGACAGGGATCCTGACAGCAGTTAAGTTGTGAGCATGGCCATAAGAAAACTTTTTTGTTCGTGCTTCCACAAGTTTGGTTGACTAGTAGGGAAGTATCCTAAAAGTCTTGAAGCCATTGGCCAAAACCAGATGTCTTTATGACCAAAGAACCAGGTTACCAAATAACAAATAATCTCAAAAGAGGTTTTGAGATCCTGACACTGTCTTGGCCTGATGGACCAGGAGAGGAAGATTGATATACAGAAGAGTTCAGCTTTGTGACTTTACAGGAAATTTGTCAGCAATGGGTCAATCTCCTTGAAGATTTTTCTCCTTACTCTTCCTGGTGGAAGAGGATGGTACTGCTTCCATTATGTTTCTGAGGAAAAAACACTGCTGAGACAGGCTTACCCAAAGCCATATTGAAAAGGGGTTGGCTGAGACAGCAAATAAAATCTTGCATCCAAAGTTCAAGACTTGGAACATGATCTATCTTGGTCCTCCCAATAAAATACAGGTCACAAAACTATAGGATGCATATTTCTTTTCATACATCAGGCAACAAATATCACAATGTTTACTGTCCTGTGCCAATGGAAGAACAATTAATTGTCTTGGTGTTTCTTAATCAGAGAAGGTTTTGAAGTTTACATTGCTGGAGATCTTAGAAAACACCATAGATATGGATGACTCTTCTTTGGGAGAGGTGTACATCAGATGTCTGCCTGAACTGTCTTTGAGCTGTATGATTTTACAATCATATTTTGCTGAAGTAGAGTTCTGTTACTTCAAAATGTGAGTGAAACCATATTATTACACCGAAAGTTGTTTGCACACCTGTATGAAGGCTGGTATAGAGCCTCAGCCTTCAGGTCCAAGAACTGCAGAGTCATTTTGGGGGTAAGACAGAGTTTTCTGGGGAATTTAACAAGGCTGAGGAATTAATGACCTTTGTCAGAACCCTTTGACCCAATAAAACATTTTTATAAACAATACCTGATATGTCTCATTAAGAATAATAGATATTACCAATAAGTTTCACACTTTCTCTGCATAAAAAAACTCATTATACATTTCTGAAATCTCCTGCAGTTTGTTCTCAAGACTCCACCTGCATGAAAATATCTCTTAATCTGGACTAATGTGAAATATCAAAAGCACTCATATAAGAGGAGACTGGAGATTTTCCCCTTTGCTAGTTTTGTTCTGCTGAAAAATGTTGATTTATCGAAATGAAAACTTGTGTCCACAAACATAGCCATTTTCCAGAAAATGCCTTTGAATATTTTTTACTGTTAAGGAATTTCTTATCCTTAGAAATATAACTATTTATATGAAGTAAATAGTTCTTTTATGGAGTGCCTGTAGGTTATGGGGAAATTCATATTCCACTTGATTCACATAGGAAATTTTAGTCTACTAGAAACTGGAGGAAAATTACCTTAATTATATAAAATTGAAGAGTCTGTCTACATATTGGAGAATAAAGATTTGATATGTTCAAAATTTTCCCCATTTGATAAAACAATTTCCTATTCTGTTCTATGCTGACCTCATCAGCAATTTCTGGTGAGGTTTATAGAAGATTCAGCCACTGTTTTCCTTTTAATGAACAGTTAATAACATTTTAAAACCAAAGATTATAAACTCTGACAGTAGCACTTTTATTTGCAATCTTCAAGGTCCTTTTCTCACCTGCCTCTGTAACCGGATTTTGTAAGTGCTCCCATCTGTAATGTTGGACATGTCATGAACCACTGCTGTTTTCCCACTGTGTTCCCTATGCAGTCTATTGTTCAAGCCAGCAAAACGTTGGAATTACTTTGCCTTGCAGCTGTTTCCCTCTTGGGAATGGTGAGGTCTTTGCTAAAAGACTTTTCAAGCATCATCACGTATCTCATGGTGAGTTCTGTCAGCGGTAGCAGAGAGGTTCGTAGTTCATGAAATGGAGATATTTTGACAATGAAGAGGGTTATGAGTTCTGCCAGCTGTACCAACAGAAAGAGAGATGCCTCTGAGCCAGCCAAACGAGACATTCAAATGCAATGCACTTCAACCCTTAATGATCCAGGGGATGTACCAGGCCCACGAGTGCCTGCAAACTTGAGTTCTCTGTTAAAGACTTATAAGCTTTAATGGCACTCTCCACACTCCATTTCCATGAGACAATGTGAGGCACAGATGGAGCTCTAAATGAACCTCACCACTGCTGGACTGGAAACAAGTACAGTAGATTTGACAGGAAGCAGCCCCTGTCTTGCCTTTATAATGTGTTTCCTCTTGCAGTATTGCTACAGCTACTTCTATTTTGGTGATGTGGTTGGCTTGCAGATGCTGGCTTAACACTTTTGTTTTATTCTTTGCACTATAAATAATTGGGATTTAATTAGTTTAGAGTTTAGAAGCTCTGACCAGAGAGAGCGTGGCATCAGCCTCATCTGTCCTTTCATTTACACAACAACTGCACTTGCTAGGCATCACTCAGGGTTTCTGAGCAGAGGCAAAGTTCAGACAGACAGACAGTAAAAGAGTTGGACCTGTACATCCATATCAAGAAGAAGTCTACTCAAGTAGAGATTAGTGGGGAGTTTTAAGTAATTTTCCTGTATTCACTCCTCACTTTCATTTGTGTTGCTGACACAGTTGAAACTGAGATTGTGTCAAAACTTCCTTTTCAGGTGTTTTGGCTTACAAGTTATGTTTCTTAATTCTGTCAAAAATGAAAGCTATCAAGACATAGTGGATAATTGATAATTCACCATATTATTGAAATGAAAATTGTCCTTATTTTATCTTTGAAAGGTCTGTTCCTGAGATCAAAAATTGAAGTTTCTCAAGTCCTAAATATTTTCTCAAAATAAAACATGTTTTAGGGATTTGAAGTGATTTGGAAGGAGATGAACAGACACTAAGAATTAAATATTTTGTAATGTTTTGCTTCATGCTTGTTCAGCAGAAAGTATTTTATTAATTCACAATGGCTTCAGCTAAAACTGCAATTAATGTTGTTTCATTTTTTAATAACTTTAACTAACAAGACTCTTAAATTTATTATTATTGTTGTTGTTATTATTATTACCATTACTATTTGGACATTTGGAATGAGATGTTAGAGGGAAATGCTGCAGAAAGGGGCCTGGGGGTCCTGGTTGATACAAAATTGAACATGAGCCAGCAGTGCCCTGGCAGCCAGGAGGGCCATCCCTGTCCTGGGGGCATCAGGCCCAGCATGGCCAGCTGGGCAAGGGAGGGGATTGTCCTGCTCTGCTCTGCACTGGGGCAGCCTCACCTCCAGTGCTGGGGGCAGTTTTGGGTGCCACAATGTAAAAAAGATGCTAAGCCATTAGTGAGCATCTAAGGAAGGTCACAAGGATGGTGAGGGGCCTTGAGGGGAGGCCATGTGAGGAGTGACTGAGGTCACTTGTTCTGTTCAGCCTGGAGGAGACTGAGGGCAGAGCTCACTGCAGTTACAACTTCCTTGGAGAGGAAGAGAGGGACAGACACTGATCTCTCCACTCTCATGACCAGGGACTTGAGGGAAGGGCCTGAAGCGGAGTCAAGGGTTGCTTAGATTGGACATAAGAACAAGGTTCTTCATCCAAAGGGTGTTTGGGCACGGGAACAGCTCCCCAGGGAAGTGGTCACAGCACCAATCCTGATGGAGTTCAAGAAGCATTTGGACGATGCTCTCAGGAGCATGGTGTAACACTTGGGGTGCCCTGTGCAGAGCCAGGAGTTGAGCTCGATGATCCTGATGGGTCTGTTCCAACTCAGCTTCTTCTGTGATTCTATAATAGGCCTCCTTCTATTCCTCAGGATTTTCTGTTATGGATCTCTGAGGTATCTGCTTCCCTCATGCCGTGCTCTTAGCACTTTATCCCCCAGACTGCCCAAACCTTTCTGACCAATGCCAAGCGTGTTTGATTCTCTGGTCAGCTGTATGTCTTTGTTGTCATTGTTGTTGTTGTAATTATTATGCAAACTTTTCTTTGGTCTGTAAATGATCACACTGACTCTTGCATAGAGTAGAATAGCTTCTTGCATTTTCCTCTCCAACCAGCTGAGGAGAATAAACATAAGACACATCCACTTACAGTGCAGGTATTTGTCTTTCAGGGAGCTCTCTGCTCCTTCCTTCACACCTCTATGTGGTTTCCTCTCTCTATTGCTCTACCTGATGTGAATATATACTCATTTCACTATCTATCTGGAGGATAGATAGATAGAATAGATAGAATAGATAGATAGAATCCAGTGGAGGATTTGCTACTGAGAAATAAAACAGTCTTATCACAAGTGACTGAACTGAGCATTTTTAAAGCATTCATCTGGAGTTCATTAGGTGAAAGGAACTCTATCAAGTTATTTTCTTTCTCTCAGAACTGAACCTGAGCAGACTTATTTATTCCTTGATAGCAAGAATAGAGCACTAATTTGTGTGTGACGGTCTCTATCTTCTCATGGGCATGACATGAGATAAAATTTTAAGCTGTAGTCCAGATATCACTGAACCCTTCTATTTTTTGTGAACAACAGAGGTCTAATAATGAGACTCTTCTTTTGTTTTAATAAGTTAAATAAAGAACTTTGAAACAACTGTGTACCAGAACAAAGAACATGTGCATTACAGAGAGGAAAAATAACAGGAGCATATTCAGAAAGGAAGGCATTACAGACATTATGGACTCTGTTAATGTTGCATATCCATTTCAAAGGCATCAGAATAAGGTATTCTTCAAGGTGTGGGGAATGTCAAGAAAAATAAGACAGGCCAGAGGATCTCACAGGCACCTTCTGGCTCTAATCGTTCTAAATATCAGAGTATAATAACTGTGTTCCTAATGTTCAAGGAATAAATAATTTCTTCCTCTTTAAATGTGGCTGCTGGAGTAAAAGGACTCTGGTGGGCAAGAGTGTGACTGAAAGAAAGTCGGTTATTAACTTGAGATAATCAAGTTGTGTAAAAGTGATTTAAGATGAAGCATCAAGAATACATGGCAGTAATCTTCAGTCATGCACTGCCCAGTAGTCCACATTCTCTTAGGCTCTTACAAGGTTTGCAGTTTATGAAAAACATTTAAGTGTTTCTGTTACACATTTTGGTTGCCATGTTAACTTGGCTTCCATCGGACTGCAACAAACCCAAAACACCTCCTTACATACTTGCTTTATGACATTTCATTAGAATGCCAATATAACAGTTTTATAGTAAATGTAGGATATGGCAGGAGACTAAAATAACACTGTATTCTCTAAACACTTTAATCTAGGTTTAATAATTTTAAGGTTTTTAGACATTTGTAACTTAACCTGTGGGCATAATCTAGTAGTAACGGTGCTTGAGAGAAGTTACGAGCACTGCGCTCTGAGATTATAAGTGGCTCAAATAACATAGTGGTTCCAAGGGAAACTAAATCTTTTTAAAACCCCTCAAACATCAGTTTAAACTGTTAACTTTAATTTTATTTTAAATTCATGTTAGAGTAATTGCATCAAGCTGGGATTATGTGTGTTCTCTGATTCTGTCTTGCAGCACTTCTGCCTCTTTTAACCATTTCCTGTATGGGTGATTCTTACTTGTTGTTTATTAATGGAGGTTTCTCCCTCCCAGGGTGTATTCAGTTAAAACAATATCTTACCATGAGAGCTTTGCTGGAACATTATTGGCAGCACATGTAATTTATGCGTTATGAAGGGAAGCGTGTAATGCTTAATGTACGTGAGGATAAATTTTATTTTGCAGAGGATTTGTCAATTTAAAAATAGGTGTTCCATACCCAAAAAATAGAAGATTACCATTATTATGGAAATATACATTTCTCTTTTATATAGAAGAAGATTGCTACTTTTTACTGATTTGGATATATCTTTTCAAACTCCAAGCAGGAAGAACAAAACCAGCATTTTTTACAAGTTTTGCATGTGAACGTGTGTCCATGTTGTGGTGCTTAACACGACACACCTCACAGGAGTCCAAGATGGAGAAATTGTTGGGCAAGCATCTCTGAAAATCACACATCCTTCTTAGCCAAAATATTTGTAGCTTGGGGGAAGTAGAATTGTTCTGTGAATTACTATATACTTCAAAACAGTCTTAGGGAGAAAAAACTCTAAACTTTATTACCTTTGTTTTACAGCAGAGGAAACTAAGAGACAGAAAGGCTAAAGCCAAAAATGTTACTGAAGAAGTCAACAAAGAATGTGGCTTCTTGTTGGAGCACTTTGAGCAAAACTCCCATTTCAGGAAAGCTGAGGAGCCTACAGTGAGAGAAGTAAGAAGGCTGAGAACCTTATTTGGTTGGCAGAATAGGAAAAATCTAGCAGCAAAAATATCTCAGTCTCTGGAGAGGAAAGATAGGGCAAAGAATTAGCACCAGTACCCTGGTCTAGCAGCAAGAATGCTGTTTATGTATGATGTACACAGTTAAGCATTTGCGCCAATTTTTCTGTCAAGTCCAAACAGCCTTAATTCAACTTGATCTTACTGTGAGATGAATTAATATATTAGATATGTCCTTCAAAACAGCAATATAAAATACTGCTTAATGAACAGCTGAGAAAATAGGCAGGTGCCTGGAAGAAACTTCCAAAAATTAGTCTGACTTTTAAAGGAACCTGAATGTAATCTGCACTTCCTTCATCCCAAATTCAAGTACAATTCATACACTTATTTACAATTTATTTAATGCCTTGCACATAGAAGTTTGATGTTTTAGATTCCTCAAGCCCTAGAACTTCTAAGCATTTTCCTCAGCTGCTGAGTTAAGATAATAAAGGATATATCATAAGAGCCCGTTCATTGATCTTCCGTGAATCCTATGTCCCAGTACTGATGAACTATTTACTTAGGTTTTTATAAATCCTGAGCAACATTTCTAGCACTGTACCACCTTAACCATAAGGAATTTGTGTTTCTGTGGAACCCTTAACCCCAGAAAAAATGCCAAGTGGCTCTGTACATAAGTGACTAAGAAAACGCTGTCTTTTGTTTACAACTGCCTGGACTAGTAAAAAAAACCCTAACACACCCAAAGAAGACATTGGATCACTCCAAGGAGCCTTCCATTGGAGTTCTGTGTGACAATCTCCCTCCATATCACACCACCAATCTGAGACTTATCAGAAGCTTATTTCAAATGAGAGGTGTCATTTCAAAGACAAGAATGGGCTGCTCTGCTCAGGAAATTGGACATAAAACAGAGGGAAAATAAGAGCCTGGTGGCTGGGGCCTGCCATGGCAAAAGTAGGTAGAATGAACACTGAGGTTTTATGGGTTTCCAGTTTTTGGCTGCTGCCTTACTCCATCTGTAGATTAAGTCAGCCTCTGGCTTTAAACTCAGTGCTCTTCTGAAGTTGTGTGCCTGCCCTAGATTATGTCTTTCTCACAATGAATGACCCAATATTCCTGTGATCTGAAGGGAAGAGATTAGACAAGTTATTTGGTGTGTGAGAGCCCCATGTATTCTCCTATTCATCATTTATAACAGGAATCCGAATCAGAGTACTTGACTCTGGGAGGAGGCACCTTTGCTCTGTATGTGAAAGAAGGCTGATGCTCTCCCTAGCTTGCTTGGTAAAAAGTTCTGGCTTGGGATGTAGCCTGTGTATTAACTTGAAAAACCTGGGCTCTAGACCCTTCAAAAATATGTGTAAAGAATGGCTGGGAGTTGAGCATTTGTGCAGAAGACACATTTTACTCACACTATATGTACGAAAGCATTGACACAGTGGATAAACCCTGGATATCTCCAGGATTCATCCAAAAAGTCACCTTGGAGTTACAGCTGGATTTAAGTGTTTAATCTAATTGTTGTCTGGATTATTCATCACTTTTTTCCTCACAATTTCTCTTTGAACTTCCCCTCTTACTGGAAAAACAGTATTTTACAAATAAGCATATCCGCAGCAACTGGAAGTAAGTTAAAGAATACTCACCCTGCAGTATTTCAGGTCTTAATAAAGCCACTGACCCAAGAAATGGAAACCTATAAAATTTAGTGCTGGCAGGTGAAGAGCTTTTCACTGAACCTGTCTTCCTAGATCATGGGTTTTGGCTATGCTGTGTTTATACATTCTAGCCATGATACAATATATGTGTAAGGGCCACTCTCTATTCCAGATCCTGTCCAACCAGGCTACAAAAGCATCACAATTTGTCCCCACACCCCTCAGCCCTGGTGGGTGTGCTAACTTCTGTCCAAACAGCCTGAACACCCAAAAAATCCCTCACTGTCTCTCTAGCATATGCATGGTTTTGTGGGGAGCTACTCCCCTGCCTGATGGAGAGAATTCACCTTGTAAACACTTTTACTGTCAAAACTTGGCTTTTGAAGTTCTGCACAAACTCCTGTTAATCGTCTTTGACTCTGCTCCCACCACAGACAGACCTCCTCACTATGTTCACATCTTCATTGCCTCAGCAGAAACCTTCTGCCAGATATAGTCCACTGAAGGCAAGTGCTGAGAAACAAAATAGCTGTTGTGAGGTAGGAAGTGTGTCAGTGCAAAAAGAAAAAGGATGAGAAGAAAGAACAAAACTAACAGCCCTAGAATTGAGGAGGGAAAAGGTTTTTCCTCCTTGTTTCTACAACAAGAAAAGACTGGGAGTCAGGTGACTGTGTTGGCCTAAATCCTGTCTAAAGATTTTTGGGTTTATAGTTTGATTCCAGCTTTATTAATTCCAAAAAGCATGTAAAAAAAGTTTTGAGTTTGGAGTGCTTCTGTAGATAACCAAGAGGGATACATAGTGTCCTTGATAGGACAGCTGAGTATTGAGTCCAGCCTAAGCACTGGTGACCTATAATGCCTAGAACCTGGAAGGGAAGATAATCTGAGCATACTTATGCTCAATGCACAGTCATTTTTCTTAAAAAATAGATGACAACTAGAAAAACATATTTTATTATATTACTTGTTCCTGGGATGCTGGTTCAGACCCAGCCCAGCCTGAAGATGTTTGGACCTTCTGCTCCCACCCTGAGTGAAAGTACCCAAAGACTGCCAATGAAAGAAAGCAAAGTCTGTTACTCTTCCGTGCACACACACACACACACACACACACACACACATGCCAACACCAAGTGTACCTCTGTGCACCCACAAATAGTGCTTAATCATGAAACCAGGTATTGGAACTGCTCTCTCAGAACTGTGGAAATCTGTCCTTTTTGTCCTTTTTTTCTAACATTTGTAAGAAATGTTATCCTTTGACCTTAAATGGGACTAAACACAGCCCATAAGTAAATGGCATAATAGCAGGATGGAAGATATTTACATTTAGAATGAAGGCCTAGTGAAAGCAGGGTGGACTAAGGCTCAGCTCCAAACCTCAGCCCTGGCTATAAACAGTCTATCCATTCAGGCTGTTCTCACCTGCCATGGACACAGGCAGAGATTCCCCCTCCCTCTGATACCTTGTTTCCTTTCCTGCAATGTGGTGGTGACAAAACTCCTGTCCCCACTGCTTTTGTAATGTGAGAAACACCTATATCCTATAGCATAGGGACATTGGACATAGGGATTAATGTCCCTCATTGAGACAGCCTCTAACTCCATCCCACCAGGAAATGTCTACCTGCTTAAAAGGCAATGGCATAATCAATGAACAGATGGCAGAGGAGGAAAATTGAACTTGGACATCTTTTCTTCCTTGTTATGAGAACTGGCAAAGAAGGCTAATAAGAGCCATGTGTCCTCCCACCCCTAACACATACCCCTTTCAAGAATGAATTCTGAGTGTTCTGCCCTTATACTGATTAGTTCAGTTTTCATGACAAATAAATGGTGTGGTGATCCTTGCCAGAAAGAAAACCCCTTCAAATAATTAACCTTTAACAAAATTTTAAAGGCTCAGGCATATTCATGCATTATTTGGAAAAATATGGTTAGCAGAAGTCATCAAGTAATAACGTCACCTTCACTTAACTAATTATGAATCAACAGATTTGATGAGTCCAGGCAGGTCTTAGCAGAAAGGATTGTGCATTGCAAAGGCTGTGCCCCACCACTGGGATAACTTGGCAAGGCTTGCTGGAAGTGTTGGCACAAGAGTTATAGATCAGATGAGAAGGGCCATCCTTTTTACTGTCTTGTGTCCTGAAGGGCCAAAGGCCACAGGCAATATGAGAGAGTGATTCTCTGCCAAATATAGCAGGAGTGTGTTTGTGTGCAGCAGGTGCTAAAAGAATGGGCTTTAAAACAGGTTAGATGAATAGCACTCTGCAACTGCCTGCTTCTTCCCACTGATTCCAAGGCAGCTTACTCCAGAGGCAAACTTCTACATTGCAGATTTTTAAACTGAATAAGGCAGTGCCATTCCCTCTTGCTTTTCACATTTCCTGCCCAGAAAACAGAATTATTTCAGTTATAATTAGCAGTGACTGCCAGTGATCACTCTCTTGGTCACTGAAGTTAAGAAAACAACCAAGTGGATATAAACTGAAAAAAAAATCTTTTTGCTAATTTCTCTGTATCACCTAGTTTTTTAGATCATACTAAATCCTATACATATACCAGGGTGGAAAACTCTCAACATAATCCAGTTATGACTTCCCTTGTAAATTCATATAGAGACTGAAGGAAAACTGAATTGCAGAAGATGGCTTTGAAGTGAACCTTCATCCTGACAGTCAAAATAAGGCTGTATAAATTATGCAAAAGTAATATCTGAGAAGCAGCATTCAGCTAAAAATTCTAACTCATTCTTTTGGTCATCATTTTGGTAAGAATGTCTTAAAGAGTGAAATTCTCTTTTCATGGAAATCTGGGGAAAGTAGGGGTTCTGTGAAAATGTTTACAGCTTACATGTGCATGTTGAGATCTCTAACACAATGTGTTGAGTCAAAGTAGAATAGTAATATATGATCAGAAAATTAATGAACATGTGAAAACACAAATAAGTGTCCATTACAAACAGCTTGCAAGCAATTCATTGCCAAATGAAAAACTTAATATGCTATCTATCAAATGGTATAAAATAAAGCCAGATTAAGAAAAGCTTCCATTCAGAATCCATAAGTAAAGTGTCATGAAGTGTGAAATATAAAAGTTTCATCTGATCTGAAAAGTTAAACTCAGTCAATTATTCCCAAGCATCTCGTTTAGCAATACAGTAGCTGTGCTAAATCTAGCAATAGTTGACTTAAACACTGGCTTTAAAATCTGAAGTAAGAACCAAAAAAGCACAGATACAAGTTTTATTAAAAAAAAATATATATATATATATATATAAAAAGGGTAGATCTTTGACAAAGATAGAAAAGGTGGAGAGGATACTATAGTCCTCTAAGACAGGAAGTCAGGATTGTATGGTCACTGGAAATCAATACTGTTAGTTCCTGTGAGAAGTAGATGAAAAATATCTAAAACCAACCACAACTATAAACATCTGGATGCTCAGCTGCCCTGTTGGATGAGAGGAAGCAGGTGCAGTTGTCCTCTTGGTTTGAATTAGCCTTACACTGCTGATGGCAGACATTCCTGGAAGAGGATAAGAGCCCCCAGATGGAAACATGACCAGTCCCAATGCAATGGACAGGACTGTCTGGATTTCAGTGGAAGAAATGGTGCTTGGGTAGAATAAGCCACAATAAAGATCTTATCTTTGAAAGTCATAACCTTTTCCATACCCTCTTCCCTCAGTAAACATTCTCCCCTGAGCCAAGAGAGAGATGAGAGAGCCTCAAGCAGATGGAAATGGAGGAGGAAAGACACTCATCTGGCCCGCACACAGCAAGGCTGCAAGAACTGAGGTGTGTGCAGACAGGATGTATCTGTTCAGAGAGGAGATTTGTAACCAATATTGTTCAGGTCAACTGAGTTGGAAAAATAGATTGTACAACTGTCCAGTTTGTGAATAGCATGGTCTTACTTCAAAGGAGGCTGTATTTCAGAAAGAGTTTGTTAATCAAGTTTATTTGTATGGATGAATGAATGAGACCATAGATGCAAACATTACATAACCATGTACCTTGACTACCAAATACCTTTGGTACTTAAATTTCTGTAGAAGCCACCGTTAAAACCACTTATTCAAAATGAAGGAGATGCAGAGAAAGTTCATCAAAAGGAAATTGGACATGAAGCATCTATCCTTCTGAACAGGATTTATTTACATTAGGATACGAAAGCTGAGGAAAAGGAACATCAATGAAGATAAACAGTTTAAATTAGCACAAAACATATGGGTATAATAAACTACCCATGAGATGTAAGATGTGGGATGTTAGAACCTGATATGGCTTTCTAATAGAGATAAAAACATGAAAAAAAATCGAAAATAATTCTCAGCAATTTTACAATTATGTGTAAGAAATCCATGTGAAGACAATCGAGCAGGTTTGATTGGGACAGAGTTGATTTTTTTTACAGCAGCTAGTATGGATCTGTGTTTTGTATTTGTGCTGGAAATGCTGTTGATAGTGCAGAGATATTTCCATTATTGCATTATTGCAGAGCAGCTCTTAAACAAAGTCCTCACCTCACCCCACCAGCGAGGAGGCTGGGTGGGCACAAGGAGCTGGAAGTGGACACAGCTGTGACAGTGGACTCCAACTGACCCAAGGTATGTCCCATATTATATGGCATCATGCTCAACAGATAAAGTAGAGGGGGAAAAAGTAAGAGGGGGAACATTCAGAGTGATGGCATTTTGTTTTCCAATCCCCATTATGTGTTCTTCCCAGCTCTCCTGGGAAGGGGTGACCACCTGCTTCCCCTAGGAACCTGGGGAAATGGTTTTCCAAACCTTTGTTTTACTTTTCTGGTACAATTTTTGTTTGTGAGGCTCTTAGTTTACCTCTTAAGCTGTCTTTATCTCTTTTACCCTTCCAATTTTTCCCCCCCCCATTCCACTGACTGGGAGTGAGCTGCTGTGGAGGTCTGAGTTCCTGGCTGGGGTTAAATCATGACAAAAATACAAAACTGGATGTCCAGAGAGAAGAAACCAAACCACCCTGACTCAGGAAAACCACTCAAGTTCAGTTTCTAGCCTTAATTTTCTCCTATAACTAAAGGTCTGAGTTGTACCTTTAAGTTATTTTCCTTCTGTAAGGACTATGCTGAGTCATGACTCAAAAGGCAGTCTCTGCAGTTTCCAAAGGAGATCAAGAAATGTAAGTGTAGACCTCTCTCTTGGAGGAGTGTTTTCTCACTATCCACAGGTGAGAAAAGCAGCATTATCTGGTTTCATCTTTGCCCTTCTTCTTTGGGAGGGGGTGGTGGTGACCACTGGTCAGAAGTCATGATGTCTGACCAGAGAACGACTATTGTGGAAGAGGTAGGGTTCAATTTTGAGCCTCCACTCCTATCCAGGACACTCTAAGACAGACATAATGTCCTGGTTGTTTTCCATCAGAGACAGAAAGAGTAGAGCAAGTTTTAAGTCGAAGTCCATGACTCTAGTCCTGCCCAAAATCTGCCCCCAAAGAGAGGCTAGCAGTTTAGAAACTTATCACTGCTTTATGTGAGCAGGTTTTTGTGAAAACCTTCCCAATTTAGGAATTAATTTTGGCAAGCTGACAATTCCAAGGAAAGGTTCCCCAAATTGCTTTAAAATGGCATTGTGACTAAAATAAGACAGAATATAACAGTAGCTGAGACAAGGCCAAACTGAAGAAAATGCAGATTGCCAGCAGCTATTTTCCCCTCTGTGAAATGTGATATGTAATATTTTTCTTTACATAATCCCTGGCAGTTAGGTGAACATTTTTACCCACTTTTCACAGATGTATATTCCAGAGCAGAGAATTGATCAAGTGCTTTGAACAAAGCTGTAGATGAATTTGATAGAAGCAATTGATCTAATTCCACGCCTCTTCATTCATAGATGCTTTTTGTCTCTTTCTTGAGTAGAAAAGTGTGGTTTTAGCATTCACATTCACCATTACACCAGGGACATCCTCTCCTTAGTTGCTTCACTTGAATTTGTTTATTCTGCTGCTGTTCTCTGATCATCCTTATTACCACACACTGAGCCAAAATTATTTTGGGGTTGTGAGAGACTGAATTGTTAATGGTTAATGGTTAATGGCTCAAACAATTGCCCATTTTTAATTCTTTTGGATCTTCTAACCAATATTTCTATCTTAGGTTCTCAGCATTATGCTTACATTTATGTTATGTACCTAGTTTTTTAACATTTCCACAATTACTGTTCAGTGATGCCCTGACTGTATTATTCCTACATTTTTAAACTTCAGTACCTTTGTCATTTTTATGTAGAGTATTGAATTGAAATTCAAATGTAATTTAAATTGTAATTAACAGGGTTTAAGTCTCACCTGTTTCTCAATTTCTCTCTTCCATTTGGAAAGCTACTCATGTTTTATTTTTCCTTCCCACTGTTGTCTGTACTGATAAACAAATTCCTGCACCTTGCTGCACTCCAGCCTCACACTGACCACTGCCCCCTTCCATGGGACACTTGGTCACTGAGTCCAAGTGAACCCAGCCTCCAGTGCCTCTCCCTGGCTGTGTCCAGAACCTGCTGGCTCTGGGGTTTTTTTCCTGTGGCTTGTGCATTCACAACCCTCATCAAGAGATTGCAAACTAAGTATTAGTTCTGAAGTGTGTTCACATTGTATTTTGGTTTATTGTGTAATGGTCTACCCAAATTAGCTTGGAATCAACATCTGTCATCTAATTTAGCTTACTGTAGAGCAGACAGTAATGAGAAAAAGCAATATTATATACCTGACTTATTCAATTGACAAAAAATCCTGTTATCACTACTAAATAATCTAGAGTTGCTTACTAAAATGTCAACTAACAAAAAGTTAGATAGGTAAGCTTTAGCATTGAGAGGTGTTCCCTTTCCCATCACAGAAATGAGAACTATTTCTAATGAGATGTCAAAAATCTCCAGTTACTGTTTAGTAACAGTAAATAAAAGCAGTAACAGCAAATAAAAGACCTTGTGGCAACACAAATATCACAAAAGAAACCACAAAGATTCCTGATGTAGTCATAAGGGAAAGAAAGAGGATATATACGTTTTAAAATGCATTTAATGTAACTCACTTGTACAAAAATATTTAAGCCTCGAGAGACTATTATTCATGCTGAAATATTTGATTCGTAGCATTTTCAAGCATCACTGCAACACGGTGTCACACAGAGATTTCAGATGAAAATTATTTTTTGCTTTAAGACAGAAGGTCTCAAAATGAAGGCTTTAACTGGCGAGAGCACGAACTGTGGATTATTTCAGCGGCTGTGACCTGGTAAATGCCGACTTTAGCAAATGCTGATTGGAGAAGGGCAGCACGAGGAGGCGTTCGGCCAGCAGGTGGCGAGTTTTCTTCAGGATTGCACTTCCAAGAAGAGATTTTTTTTTTTTTTTTTATGGTCCTGTCTGTTGTACAGCGACGCCCTGACTGTATTATTCCTACAGCTTTAAACGCAAAAGCCTATCTCAAAATAACCTTCAAGGCCTGACCTCAAACCACGAATAGCAGGAAGTTCTCAGTTAGGGTTTAAACTCTGTCACTACTTAATCTTCCCCTTGGGCCGGTGTATTGCAGCTTATTTGGTATTTAGGATCACCTGATGGCACAAAGCCCCCCTGTTAGGTGACCTTTATCTCTAACACTTCAGCATGACTGTGTATGACAGAAAATTGTCTTTCCAACTTGACTCTTAACTTCCTTTGCTTTTGTGACTTTTAGTTGGCCCCTCAGGTTTATTTCCATGTAGTTTCAAAGGGAAGTTATATAGTTTTTGAAAATGAACACTAAAAACAAACAAAAAACCCTCTTTTTTTTCCTATAGTGCTGCTATATATTTAGAAACTGCTAAAAACAGGAAAACCATTGTGAGTGATTATACAACTAAAATTCTGATTTCATATATATTACCCTAAATAAACATCATTTTAGGGTTATTCTAAACAATAAAATTCTCACCAAATCAATATTTCTACATACTTTAGCCAGGCACTAGTCCTGTATTATTAAAAACAACATTTTTTTGTTAAAATAACACCTTTCCACTGAGTAAAAGCCAAGAAATTGGATCTGCAGTGACACAATGCTACAGTTGTTAGATATTAATGTCACTGAAGTCAATCATAAAAAATCATATAGTTTCTGTGGGAGAAAGAATACTTGAACTCCATGACTGCTTCAGTGTCATGTAGTCATGTCAGCAGTGTATATATGGCTAAGGACCAACTGGCCTCTGGCAATCATCATTTTATAGAAAACAGGGGGCACAGATGTGGTTTAGAGGACCAAGGACTGATGTAATTGAATTTAAAATGTCCTTGTCCCCTGCAGAGAGTTGGTCATTGTGTCTGCCAGCAGCACTGGTCAATGAGCTGACAGCCAAGGGAGTGGGCAGCAGAGCTGGGACCAGCAGCTGTGGACTCCACATTTGTTTGGAGCAGGGAAGGTGACCCCAGTGCATGAACATCTCAGCCCTGTAGTGAATTTCCATCACTCTACAGGACGTGAAGTACTGGCAGTTTCAAATATTTGCTGAAAGAGTGAAGGACCCAAACCTGTTTTTAAAGTTGGCTCCCACTGGCTACTGAGCCAGGTTCTGCCCTCCCTGGATCTCTTTCCAAGGTTCAGGTTCAGGATATTTAAAACACCACCCACATTTCTGAGCTGTAGGCTGTGATTCTACTGACCTGACCCAGCAGATCTGTCCCTGGAGCATGTCCAAGACTGTGGAGTGGGTTTGCACAAGATCTTCCCAATCTTCAGCACCTCTTCTCCCTGTTTGCAGTGCCAGGCAGGCATGGCAGCTGCTGTGTCACAGGCATGGAAAGCTCACAGCTCTTGACAGATTGTTAGAGCTCTGCGGCTCAAGTGATGGTCCAATCAACCCTCAAGCTGCTGCACATGGATTGAACGTACCTTTGGGCTCCAGTGTCCAGTCTGTTGGGATGAGGAGATAGGAGTATTGGCAACTGACTGAACTCAGAGCCTTGTTTCATTACATACCTATACACTGGACAAAGCCAAAACAAGATCCCAAATAATTAGGATGTAAGTTGTGGAGTCCTGTCAATTCTATTGCTATCTCTAGTCCTGCTAATTCCAAAGGAGATGCTGAACTGCTGCCATGAAATGTTGCTATAATTAAACTAGGAAAAGCTTTTCTAACCACTTCTGGTGCAGAAAATGTTTCGTTGTTTTCATTTGTAACAAGCTTATTGTCACATAGGTGTATGACCTATCAGCTACTGCAGATATGTACTTCATTAAGTTCTGAAGAAAAAGCCTGATAAAAATGTAGAAATAGAAAAGACTTATACCCTTCCCCTAACCTTCAGGCTATGAATTAAAATACCTAAAACAAAGACCATTGGGTCTGTGTATGCGCCAGCACATGGTCAATGAAAAAAAAAAAGGGAAAGGTTTCTCTAAAATGATCTCAACAGGAAGTTCCCTGCTTTCAGGAAGTGCTGGATCCACTGGAGGTTACTAGCCCAATGACACTGTGATGAAATCACTCCATGGAAGATAAATCTTGTGGAATTCTGATTCCAGTCCTGTGATTGACAGACCATGGCATGTAAATGTTGCCTTTATTCACTGAAAGTTATGGAGTCCTCTTTCAAGTGTTAACAATAGTAAATATAAACCTTATCAAGTTACATATCATTCAAAAATTTTTAAAAATATAAAGGTCACTGATATTCCTTGATTCAATATAGATATCCTCCTGCTTCCATTGTGCATCCTGTAATGCTGTCTGTGTTAGTATCTCTCTGTACCTACATACACATGCAAAGGTAATTCCCTTTTCCAGTGTATATGTATTTATATGTATACACATGTAACTCTAATTTCATACATATCTTTTGATACTACCTAGAAGTAACTCTTTGAAGTCTGAGAGATTGCTCTTGGTGATCCTTTTTCCTAGACAAACCGGAGCTGGATGGGTTGGAGGATACCCCTACTGAGTTTCCAGGCTAGCAGAAGTGTATATTTTGTAGCAGTAGAGAAAGGATTCCTCTTTAAAACATGTGGCATAGGCATAATCCACAGCAAAATGATGTGATGTCCAGGCTTCGCTGGCATTCTACTTCAGTGTCCCAATTCACACCGGTCTTTGTCTCACAGGCCCCTTTGGAACTCATGTCACCAAGCCCTTCAGCTCCTCTGGGATCATTAAATCCTTACTCAATTTCCAGCAGATATGGGAATTGTGTGTGAGCAAATGTAATGTACACAAATCATTCCAGCCACCCTTGTATTAAATGAACTTTTTTAAGAAGCTGGTTTTGACCTGATAGAACATAATGGTTTCAAGGGAACCATATAGCCATTACAATCCATCATATAAATGAATACTTAGGGACACCTAAATCCAAAGATTATTTGTCTGTTGTACATATACTTGCTTAGAGGAGGCTGGAGGACAGACCCCTCAAATCTGCAGTGAAAACATCTGTACTTTTACAAAATTTTCCTTAAAAATGAACGCATACAAAAACTTTCTCAAAAATGAGCACATACAAAAGTCTTTCTCAGATTTCAAAATGATCAGCTCGTTTTGAATCAGTGACCCCCAGCATCAAATTACATTTTGGATGTATTGCTAATAAATTATTGGTTTAGAAAAGCAAAGGATTTCAGAATGATAAAGAGTATTTTATACCACCAGTCCTGATTGCAGACCCTGGTTTCTCTATAACCTGATGGTTTTTCATGTGTTATTAATTACAGTGTACTGTGCTCCTTTAACAACTATGACAGATACTGTAAAGCTGAGGAAAAGCAAGTGATATAAAATACAAAAATGTTCTACAAACCCTGTTTTTGCTTCCTTTTGTTGCCCTCTCGCAATGTAAAAACAGATAAATGGTTTCCTCTTTCAAATACAACAAAAAGAAATGACTCCTGGGAGGAGCCCTAGGATGCCAAGTTTGAGCCTGGATTGAATTTTTATGACCACTGTAAAAACTCCTGAAAATAGGAAATTATAATGGAAATGCTGACTCTCACTGCACCAGTGTGAGCAGCACCACCACGGCATTATTAGCGATCTAAAGGGGCTGGAAGTTAAAGTGGAATCACTTACACAACCGACTTCACACCGCTCTGCAAACAAGGGGTGTGTGGGGCGGGGGACTGGTGGTGGGGGGAGATCTTGCGCTTAATTAGTTGCTTGCAAAATCCATTGTGATTCTTGAAGAAGACAAATCCCCTATCGCTCTATTCCGTGCTCTGGATTTTCTTTCCTACTCCGCAGAAGTTGCTGGCAGAGGGCTGTCCCCGCCGGCTGCGCGGGGCGCGGGGGGGCCAACCGGGACTTGCGCGCCCGCGGATCTCTCCCCCGCCGCAGTAACTCCCTAGAGAAGGGCGGTAATACATTAAAGCGTCGGGTTGCATCTCAGCATTGCAATCAAGCAAGAACGATTTCTCCCTTGTTAACAAGATGGAGATGTTCCAAAGTTTGGCTTTTATTTTCAGGGAGCCCTAGAAGTTTGAAAAAAACCCAAAAAACTCCAAAGTTGGCAGAACAGCGTTGTATCCATCTCTGCACCGATTTTCTTTTTGAGGGATGGAGGCGGGAGCTGCTACTTGAAGAGCATTTACTCGCACCGCGGGAGCAGTTTCCCGCGTTGTTTGCCGCTATTCTTCCCTTTCTTGTCATTAGCAGCTATTAAAATACTGAGGCTAGAAGAAACCTAAGGAGCGAACTGTGGTCGGGAGGGAGCGGGGGATCAGTTTGGGAAAGGGGGTGCGGGAGCGCCCGCGCTGCCTCCGGGCCCTGCCCGGCGCCCACCGCCACCCGCAGTTCCCGGCCACGCTCCGCGCTCGGCCCCCGAGAGCCCCTGGCCTTCCCTGCCCCTTTCTGACTCTCCCTTTTCATCTCAAACCGGGCCGTTCCAGGGAGGGCAGAGTCCACACTCTAATCCTTCACCGCGACCATCAGCAAAATCGAAGGAAGAGGAGAAACCAGGCAAAGCGAAGAAAAGCAGAATACATATATACGCATACATATATGTATGTGTCCCGGGTGCCACAGGTAACAGGGACGTTACACCTTGCCCGGGGAGGCGTGAGGACAAGGAGGGGAATGCTGAGTGCACTTGTGCCTGCTCTCCCCTGCGTGTCTGCCGCTGGGGTTGCTCCATCCTCCCGGTGAAGCTCCGGAGCCTCCGCCGAGCGCTGCCGGCTGCTCAATCCTGCTCCCGCTTCCTTTTCTCGGGAGTGTCGGGAGCTGCAGGGCTGCCGAGTGGAGGCGGCTTTGCCCCGCCATCCCCCACCCACCGCCTCTATGTTCGCCAGGCTCCGGGGGCGATGGAGCCCCTGGACTCGCCGAGCACACGAACCTCCCCCTGCTCCGCCGGAGTCGCTGCTCCCTCCAGCCCCAGTGGCGGATGATGCTTCGCGAGTAGCACAGTTGTTTCCCCTCAGTAAAAGAACTTTAAGGGACAAGCGCAGTTCCCCTGTGGGCAGAAAGTCCCACGGAAGCAAAAGGGAGTTTTACCCTGCCCCTGGCTATGGAGTGGGGCCGGGAATCGTTTTTCTTGCAAAGGTTAAGTCGGTGAAGTTGGGTATTCCAGCTGCAGCAGGGAAGAGGAACATCAGTCAGGCTGTGTAGCCCTCTCCCAGCACGCGTGTAGGTGCATCCAGGGATGACCAGCATCCAGAGGAGCGTGAACCAGAGGAGGCGCGATCTCCAGTGCCCGCAGTGCGCAGGGCTAGCCCTTGAACCCAGAACTCGTTAGAGAGGAGGTGACAAGCGCAACAGGCTCCCCACGGGAGCGATGGGGAAATGCCCTCAGGTGTTCTCCCCGTGCCCCCTGGGTCTGCTCCGTAAGGGTCACTAAGCCTCTCCCCCCGGTTCGGGCACCAGCACCGGCACCGACGGCACCGGAGCGAGGCGGCAGCGCCCGACGGCGACTCCGGCGCTGCGGCAGCGCAGCGGACAGACAGTCCCGGTGTGCTGGGTCCGGGATGCTGCTCCCCGAAAATGGGGTGCATAGAACTGGGGGCCTTTGACTTGCAGATACGTGGGACAGGATAGGGACGGGGATGATTTTGGGAAGGGGATACAGGTGGGAAATAGGAATGGGGGCTCCGGTCTCCCCAGTCATCCCACAGGTTTCTCTTGCAACGAATTGGGTTTCTCTGTCACGTCTAAATCCTACAAACGTGGCTAGCTTTGGGAGCAGATGCCTTCACTTTTCACAATTCTCTTGAAGTCGTAACATTCCTAATCGACAGCAGATCTCCGCTGTGGAAAAGCGCAGCATATTCCCTGAGTGTCAGAGTGGTTTTGTTCCCCGTTCCCCGTATTAGGTTCCCCACCGCTGCAAGTTGACATAATGCAAATTAGCAAGCGACATAATAAAAATCCATTCGAGAATAAAGGTTTTGGAACAGCATACGCTTCATAACTTAAACGCCAGATATTTAAAACAAATGCACTTAACAAGACAGTTAACCTGAAACTTCAGTTCTATCGCCAGTGGGTTGACAAGTCCAAATATTTTTATTTTTTAACAAATACGTAAATATCAGACGACACATTATCCAGGCAGCTTTCAGCTACAGCTTCCAGGAATACTCTAGAATAGAATGATTTGTCAACGATCTGCTTTGATTATAAACTACTTTCGCGTGGGAATAATTTTTTTTGTGTCTCCCTCCCCCGTAGACAATGAGATCATTTACTGCCACGCATTTCGATGTTTAAGTATTTATTTCAGAATGATGAGGTTTGTACCTGGTAGTGCGTGTTGTTTATTTTTTTCCCTCAAAGGCAGCACGTGCAGGTATCGTAGCTGGTTTTGTGTTTACTGTCTCAGCTAATCCGCTATTTCTCTAAAGAGAATTGCGATTTTTGTTTTATTAATACATGCACCCACCCTCAGCTATAACAAGATTTTTCCTATGGGAAAAGATACATCTCCTGTTAGAAGAGCCTATCTGCGGTCTGTATCTTGGTCTGGGAACACTTGGGAATCTTACATTCGTGTTCAGACAACTGGACTTAAACTATATTCGAAAATGCAAACTTATGCAAAGAAGTCAGCTTACAGCACCGGGCACAGGATCACATTCTCGACAGGAATGAAAATACGAGGTTTAGACGTTTGGGTTTTGAGGGTTTTCCCTCTTTGCCTGGTTTTTTTTTTTCTTTTTTGCTCGACCGTGGGGATGTTTTGTGTGTTGTTTGGTTTTTTTTTTTTTTTTGGGGGGGGGTTTGAGTGTGTGAGGGTTATAATAAAGAAAGAGAGAAAATAACAACACAAAACGCAAGACGACTGAAGAAGAACTGGGAACGTCTTTGCTTCGCCTCTGCCTCATAAAAATGCCACTCGTTTACAAAAAAAGGGAACGAAAATTTCTTCGCCTGTCTGGAGCAGAGTGCAATGTTGGACCCCAAATTGTTAATAAAAATAGAGAAGATTTGGGGTTGAAATGGTAGGGCTAGGCTTGCTTCGCCGCGCTACTGTCATGTTCATGAACACTTATTCTGCAGGATGATAACGTAATGCTTTCTTGTTGCTGTTTTGTTGATTTTGGTTTTATTTGTTTACTTGTTTTTTCCTTCGGAGATAGTAAAAAAAAAAAAAAGGTGTAATAACAGGAGTGTCATGAACAATCAAAAGACACATGCGTGTCCCTGAGCACGGTACCGTGTTACCCTGACGGATCTGTCTTCGCTCGCGTATTATATTACCCTGGCTTCTCGGGACAATGTAATATACCCAAGCAATTTTCTCCCCTTCCCGGATCTAAAGGAGTGTGAATGGATGGATGAATAGAAAAACAAATAACCGAGGAGATTACGGCCTCAGGATTAATTATAAAGCACGTTTAACCTTTTTCTTTCGAGGGTTATTTTGCTTTTCCTGTGTCGTCCGGGCAGTCGCCCCCGGACGTAAGCAAAGCTTTGCGGCTCCCTATCCACGGGGAACCCGCGGAGTTTCGCACGCCGTGGAACCCCTCCGGGGCGCGGGGAGAGACCCTCCCGGCCCGTGGGAGGAAGGACAGGAGAAAGGCACCCAGGTCAGGGGCGCTGGGACAGAAAGTGGAGATCAGGAGGGATGATGGGACGGGCGGAGGAAGCGTCCTCCCGGGGGTGGACCCCTCACAGGTAAGCGGCTCCCGGGATCCTATCTGAGGATCTTCTCAGAGGGGCAGAACAACTTGCGATCCCTAAATCCGTCCGGCGGGAGCAGATCCCTCCCTCCATCCTCCCCCCACTTTTTCATCCTTTCTGCCTTTGTCCCCCTCCCGCCCTCTGGGCAGGTCCCGGTGAGTCCTGTCCTGCGGCTCTGCTCGGCGGGGAGGGGGCGCAGCGCGGCGGCCGGGAGAGGTGCGGTTCGGCGCGGTTCGGCGCGGTTCGGCGNGGGAGGGGGGGTTGAAATAAGGAGGAGGCAGGAGGGAAGGGATCGGTTCAGTCTGAGCGCGACTGCTCCCGGGCGCGTTCGCACTCCAGCGCACGCAGCCGGCTCCGGGAGCTGGAGCAGGGAGAGCACCTCCGGCCGCGCCGGCCGGAGCACCTGGACACCTGGCCCCGCTCGGATCTGCCTGTACCCGCTGGAGGAGCAGTGGGGTGGGTGGGGTGAGCTGTGCCCCCAGGGCCAGCACAGACACTGACCTAGCCCAACCTCCTTTTTTCTTTTTTTTTTTTTTCTTTTTTTTTTTCCCTATTTTTTTTCCATTATTTTATTTTACCAGCTCTAATTTAGCCCAGGATCTTTTAACTGCTGCCAGCGGTGGAGCACAGATCGGGATTAGGTAAATAAAAAGAACAACTCATTCTGTTTGGTTTTGTTTTGCCAAGCCTCGGGGGTTGGGGAAATCGATTCAAACACTTCCTTTACTCTACCTCCTTTCTTTCTTTGCTCCCATCCCCTCCCACGATCCGCTGGATGGTGCAGAAGCGTGGATATTGTGGTTCATGTGAGGAGGACTGTTCTCTTTGGGGCGGGCGGAGGGCTGGGGTAAGCCTTCACATGGGTCTCGGATATTTTGATGCTATTTAAAGATTTGTCCTCCCCTTTTATAGTTGTGTCTCCCCCCTTGCGGAGAAGCAGTGTTTCAAACCCGAGCTAAAAATGACACATACGAGCAAAACAGAAGCCTGCATGTCCTTTACGGCCTTGAACTTCCAGCTTTTCTCCTTTCTATTGTTGGCTTTTCTTTCCTCTTCTTTCTTTCCTTTCTTTATTTCTGAGAGATTTCTTTTTTCCTTTTTTTCTTTTTCTTGCAACTCCAGTGTTTTAGGATCTGAAGAGCCTTCTCTCTTTCTTCCCAAGGCCATAACAGGAATGAGCCTGTTATGAACAGGAATGTTTATATTTGTCTGAGTGGATCGAAACAAGTTCAGCGCAGGAGAGACTAATCTTCTCTTGAGGCCGAGCCTATAAAGTGTCAGTGCAAAGCCGAGGATTAGAGTATGGTTGTTATAGTTGGCTTTGGCAGGGAAACTATAAAAATAGAGCATTTTGGAGATTATTGTAGCGCCGCAGGAATTGTTCGATAAATCGCGAGCCAGGCAGGAGGGTCCCAGACAGGTGCACAGTAGGTCCAGTTCAGTCAATCCGGAGTCCGCTGAGAAAGAGGCCCGACCCCAAAGGCAGCGCTGGGCCCGGGGCCCGGGGCTGCAGCTCCGCGGCAGAGTCCCGCTGCGGGCCGCCGGGCTCGGGGATGCTCCGCCGTGCCCTGGCTGCCCCCAGGGCTGTCACCGCAAAGCCTTGCCCCTACCCGCGGCTGTGCGTGCTGTGGCCGTGGGAAGCGAGGAGTACAGAAGCAAGAAATCCTCCCTGCGGCCGGGAGAGAGAGGAAGGACGATTTATTCGGGTGCAGGGGAGGCACCCGCTGTTTCCCTAGGGAGAAAACGAGGGCGAATGTTGTGCTGAGGGCCTTTCAGCACCCGAGGGGATTGCGAAAGCACACACACCATACTCCCAAACCTACCTAAGAACTTGTGCGGGGAGAAGGTGGAGCAGCTTGCCCCTGCGGCCGTCCCGCGGCACCCACCCACGCCCGCCGCGGGGCCGCGCTCCCGCCCGTGGCCTCGTGGCCGCTGTCCCTCCAGGGGCCGAGAGCGGGGATCTTTGCTGTTTTGGATAAAGGCTGCCCCGGGCAGTGTGGCCACCGCTGGTGCACTCGGCCCCCGGTTATTCTTTATTATTATTATTTGAGAAACTAAAGCCCATCTCATTCACCCGCGCTCGCAGTGGTGGTCTGGGGAGACTTGTCAACACCGATTTCGTGATAAAAAGTGAATGATGATTTTATAAGGATTGAGCGGAGATATCCAAGGCACACGCTGACTGAGTCCTTCCAGTCCTCATTAATGTTAGTAATTAACTCTTTCACGCTCAATTAGCCCCAAATAAACCTGCTTTAATAGATTCTGCACATTTCATTAATACTTTGAATAAATCTGTGTTGAACAATGCATTTTATTCCTCAAGAGCACCACGCTCGAAAAATGCGGAGCGAAAGGGCAATTTTATTCCCTTTCCACTTAGTTTCCCAAACACAGATAACTTGCAAGCTCCATTTCTTCGCTTTAACTTTAGGAAGGGATATTTTCTTCCCTTCAAAGGAGACAAAACAAATAACCGACCTGGTGGCAAAATGCTGCACACCGATGCGTGCAGCCGAAAGGACAGGGATACCAGACTTGAAAAAATTCAGGCAAAACTGGGGAACTTTTTTTTGACAGAAGAACCTGATTGCTGTAGTTGGAGGTTCTCGCAAGAATGTATCATTTTATGCCCGCTACTTTATCATGTTTGTAAAAATAAGCAACGTTCTCAGGGTAATTTACCTCCTTCATTCTTCCATGTGGAACTAATTAGCAAACCTCATTATTTATGAGTCAGGTATTTAATGTAACAAATATCCCTTTCAAAGGATACATCGGAAATCGATAATTCAACGTAGAAAGGAAAAATACCGACTAGCCACAAGATTACTTAAAGATCCATTTAATTTCGCCTCTTGCAATGCTACCAGCAGAAAGCCGGGTAGATTTTTTTTTCCTAGAATGTAGAGTAGGTAGAATTTAATCTGGGAGGTTAAGATTGAAATGGTCTTAAAACAGTGGCAACTGGACAATAGCATTACCGTATCTTCGCTCAGGGCAAAGGGTAAGAAAGCTGGAGACAGATGTAGACTTTCAAGTTTATGATCCTATTTTGCAGGGTAAATTTATCTTGGCATGAGTGGGTTTTGTTTCAGTCAGAACACAAGTGTTTTGTTCTTAATTACTCACCGAGCTACTTTGTGTTAAAAAAGAAAACCCCGTACAGTTTTATTGCAATGGGGGAATTCAAGCAGAGAACTCGCGGGGTCTTCTTCTGTAGGAAAAAAAA
>VXBC01009448.1:917521-959663 GCA_013399945.1 Ploceus nigricollis
AAAGACGACCCGATAACGATCTGTTTACATGAAGCAGAATTAAAGGTGGAGGTGACACCGAAATCAAAGAAACGTTGATCTCTCTGCGGGCAAGTGGGAGACCAGAGAGCTACTACACTGTGAAACACATTCGCTTTGATGTCCCGAAGTGAGGGGACTTCTTTATGAAATAGCCTGCTCTTCATCCATACTTTTGACTATCCCGGTCTTACAGAGCAAAAGTGTAGCTTACATTTCTGGAAAAGTGCCAAAAAACTTGTACTAACATGAACAGTCTGCTCCCACCTCCTTTTTTCTTCTTATTTTCTTCTCCGCTCTCTTTTTTTTTATTCCCTTGTTGTCTTTTGCTTTTTTATGCTTTTTAGGACTTTTTAAAAATTTAACAGAGCTGCTCTAGCAAAAACCAAAAAAACTGTGGATGCAACGGATGCTATTATGACCTGACTGGATTTCTCCTTGTTGTGTGCCTTGTTCTTTATTGGGAAAATCGAAAGAGAATTTTTAAAATGTTTTCAAGAGAGAATTTACCCATATTGACATAGTAGATTTCTGCTTATATATTCCATATTAAGTGTTTTTTAAGAATAAAAAGAAAGAAGGAAGGATAAACTTCATTTGCAGTAGCCTGTTTCATGTTTGAGAGATCTAGAGCTACCTAGACAGGGAAACTGACACGGAGCCATTGTGACAGACAGAAACAGACATTTTCAGGTACCCGGAGGAGAGGACAAGAGTGTTTTCTGTGCACTTTGTCCTTGGGGTCACCAGCTGAGGCATTTGTGCTGTGATGTGGACATGCTTAGTGTATAGGCAGCGCTAACTAAATAAAAGTATATCCCCAGTAGAGCAACAAAACAGTCTGGTTGGTTCAACAGCCCTAAATAGTCTAGCAAAAAAAAACCAACCACAAAAAACCCCCACCAAAACAAAACAAAACAAAACAAAAACCCAAACAAAAATAATAGAGAAAAAGGAGGAAAGGGAGGTGAATAGAGAATATAATGTGTGCATTTTTCAATCCGTCACTATCAGAAATGTATCCAATTGAAAAACAAAAAATGTCACAATCTCTTATTCTGGGTCATTGCAGTGGAATTCCTCTAAGGTTTGAGTCTCTCTTCCTGCTGCTGATTTATGTAAAGCAGAGTGAAAGGTGGGCCTGGAGTATAGAGCTGCTCAGAGTAAGCTTCTCCCTCTCACACCCTCCCAGCTGCAGCTCCTCTTTCCAGGCAACAGCACACATATAAATCAGACTTGTTTCCCTGGTCTTTAGACCTCTTCCACCACCAGTTTCCACACCCCCAGACTTCCAGCTCAGAGGGACAATTACTGCTCTGCTGTACTTTGCTGCCTCTGTTTCTCCAAAGGGGCTTTACTCTTCACATGGGGATGAACTCTAATGTGAATACTGCGAGGACACTGCTGGAGTCCCCTGTGGGGATCTTGTGGGGGAACCTGCCGTGACTCAGCAGGAACCCTGTCAGGATCTTATAGAGTCCCTGTGTGGATCCTGTGGGAACACTGCAGCCAGCAAACATGTGGGGATTCTGGCAGAAAATAGCCCCACTGAAAGCAGATCTCAGAGCTCACTGAGGGGAAAGTGAGTATAAGTCGAGGACTGTGGAGTAAGGAGGAGGCTCTCTGGGCTGCAGGGCTATGATGCTTCCAAAAGCCATGGGTGCTCTCTCACACCCACAAAGGGAGGAAGCTGTGTCCCCACCAACAACCCTCGGGAGGCTCCTCCTGCCAAAGGGTTGACAGCAGCTGGGACGGAATTTTCAGACTGGGCCAGATGTGCCTCAACGCTGCTGCCTTGTAGCATTTTTCCCTCCGTCTTGTGGGGTGGGATGAGTAGGGATCTGGGCCAGAAGAGAGGCTAGGGGCTTGGCAGGACCCTGAAACACAGACCAAAGTGGTGGCACCCAGCCCAGGGAAGGGCTGAGGCCCTGCAGCTGCTGGTCTGGGTGCCCCATGGGAAGGGTCTCACCAGTCCTTGTCTTTTAGCCTTTTGAAGGGCTCTAATTAAGCAATTGCTTAGATTAGGCTTAGAAGCCAGGCACTTCTCCCTGGGAACAGCAAATGGCACTTCAGGTTTGTCACCCAAATTCAGCATTTTCCTATTTCTTTTTGCAGTATACAAGAGGAAGGCTTTGGCAGGTATTTTCCCCATAATGTTTTTTCACCAAAATTATTTTATTTTTCTGAAAGAGGGAGAGCATGCAGTTCTGAGCATCCAAGTGCCTCCATCATCTCAGAGGCTTGGCTGAGGCCAGACCACAGGGAGCTGAGCAACCCAGGGGCAGCAAGCTCTGCACCCTTCCCCATGTCAGGGCTAAATGCAGTTTCTCTGGACAGATGTAGTGGGCAGTATCTCACTATTTTCTAAAGGCTGAGGTCGCCCAGGAAGGGATTCTAAATTACTGGGAGATGACTGAGCTTTTTGGGCCAAAAATGGCATCTCGGCTGTCCCCATGTAAAAGATCATTGGAAGTCTGCACAGCAGGGGATGCTGCTGGGAAGTGAATGATTGTGGATGCAATACAACATTTGTGTGCAAGAGAGAGATGGGGAGAGGGAGAATCTGGGCATACACTCACAGCAAAGAGCTGGTGAGGCCTCTCTAATTCCAAGGCAATCTCCTCCTGTGGCTTTAGAGAGGGATACTGATGAGGGGTGGGGTAAGGTGCTTTTGTTTTCATGTAAATCTACCTCTGCCTCTTCCCCCCTCCATCTTTATTTTCCAGATATTTTCCTCCCCTGTTCCGAAGATCCTCCTCCTGAGCGGCCACCATGGGAAGTAAAACCCTGCCGGCCCCAGTGCCTATCCATCCTTCCCTCCAGCTTACCAACTACTCCTTCCTGCAAGCATTCAACGGGCTGCCCGCCGTGCCCTCTGACCACCTCTCCAACCTCTATGGCTTCAGTGCCCTGCACGCCGTGCACCTGCACCAGTGGACTCTGGGCTACCCGGCCATGCATCTGCCCCGCTCCTCCTTCTCCAAAGTGCCCAGCGTCTCCAGCCTGGTGGATGCACGGTTCCAGCTGCCGACCTTCCCGCTCTTCCCACATGTCATCCAGCCCAAGCAAGAAGCTGCCAACATGACCCTCAAAGCCAAACCTCGCTTTGACTTTGCCAACTTAGCAGTGGCTGCCACACAAGAGGACCACTCTAAACTGGGACAGGCAGACAGTCAGGGCTCACCTGCAGGGCTGGGGTCTTTGCTTGAGGTGACTAAACTCTCTCCAGAAAAGAAACCCACGCGGGGAAGGTTACCGTCCAAAACCAAGAAGGAGTTTGTGTGTAAATTCTGTGGCAGGCATTTCACCAAGTCCTACAACCTTTTGATCCATGAAAGAACCCACACTGACGAACGGCCCTACACATGTGACATTTGTCACAAGGCTTTCAGAAGACAGGATCACCTGAGGGATCACAGGTAACTACTTTTCTTTTCCTGTCCTTTTTCCCTTGTGTATTTGTACTCTCCCAGTTACCAATCTACACTCAAGATTTTTATAAGAAAGGTTAAGTACCCATCCAACCAAGAGTGTTCCCTCTAGTTTTTCCTCTGCCCACTGTGGGTGGAAGAGCCCAGGTAACTCACAGTGGAAGACATACCTCACACACTCCATAAAGACAATTTTCACAACCTCCTTTTTACTTCTACAGATGTTTTCACCCTCCATTTGCATCATGTGACCTCTGCCTTTATGATCACTCAGAAATGTCATGAAGACACACAGTCTGGTGACCCCAAAGTAAAAGAGAAGTTCTTTATCCCTAAGAAAGGCACCCTATAACCCTCTGATGCCCCCCTCTCTTGCACACGTACATACTGACAATTGCCCAAGAACTGCACTCCAGCACTCCCAATCTCAGCAGTAGATGTAAGAAATGTCCAGCCTATTCTCCCTCAGGTGGCTCACTGCTGAGTTTAGGCCAGTTATTTCTGACATGTCAATTGTTTTTCTCTCTCTAGATATATCCATTCTAAAGAAAAGCCTTTTAAGTGTCAAGAATGCGGGAAAGGATTTTGCCAGTCCAGAACACTAGCGGTCCACAAGACACTGCACACGCAAGTAAAGGAACTGAAACCCGCCAAACTTAAGTGTTGAATCTCCAACTTCTATGAACTTTTCCTCCCTTTCAGACTTTACACCAAAACTAGAGCAGAAACAAAACTTTCAGGACGGGAGTACTGGACTTTGCGCTTTGTTTTTGTTTCTACTTTAAAAAGGGCAAAATCTGCACCCCTTCAATCCCCTGTCCAAGCAATTAACTTCCTAAGTCGTGGGTGAAAAGATTATTTTGAATTTAAAATATACGTGAATGATACAGAGAGTGCTAGCTGACTTGTGTGGCTTTGATAAACTTTATGCCAAAAGGTGGTGCTCACGTGTTGGACAGGAATCTCTTTAAAACCAAACAAAAACCCACAAGACACCCCCGACCAATCCCGCCCCCACCCAAAAAACCCCCCAAAAACAAACCAAAATCGTAGCTTCCAAAAGTATTACTTAAGAAAATCCAAACTCTTATTTTATACTTTTTTTTTGACTGTATAAAGCTTCTTATTTTTACACTTCAGGAAATACAAAGAATTCCAGAAGACAATTAAGAACTGAAACGGTGGTTTCTCATCACAGCATCATTTAGACAAGGAGAGGGGCAACTTGCAAATCTCATTTGCTGGTTTGTTTTCAGAAAAGGAGAAGAAAATTAATGTTTGGAAATGACCTAAGTCTCTCAAGTGGGGAGTACTGTCATGCGTTAGAAAATGCATCCAGATCTCAGACCCACGGGTTCCTGGTGTTGGGACAGATCAGTGTTCATGGGACATGGAGAACTTTTTTATTACCTTGTGGTCTAGTGTGCTGTGAGGAAGTTTGTAACTTCTGGACTTATTTAAAAACCCAGAGGAAAGAAAGATGGCAATACGTCAAACTGACGGTATGCACAACGTGGTTTTAGTGGTACTTAAAGTCTTCGTGTGTCCTGGTGTGAGAGAACAAATCTCAACTTGAGAGCGTATTTTTTTAAATGCTGGCTTTCTGAACAGTGTATTCAAATTAAGAGACATTCCAATAAGTTCTGTTTATTAAAAAAAAAAAAAGTTGTATGGCTGTTTGGCACTTTATGCTGATTATTGGTAATTGACATTTATCACTGGATTGTGTGTGGTTTTTAAGTATTAAAATAAATTGTTATTTTACAGGCAAGTCTGCATGGAATACATATGTGTTCATTTTGTTTCTGATCTCTTCCCTCTTTGTCAGTATTCAGAACCTACTTATTTTTTGATTTTCTCTTTTTTCCTTAGTTAAGTTGTTATTTCATCAGTGATTGTTTCTACCGTTCTACCAGCCTTCGAAAGTCTGGATCTTTTTTCTATGCATTAGCTTTTCCTCTTTTCCCCTTCTAATTTTCCTTTTCTTCCCTTTTTTTTTTTTTTTTTTTTTTCTTTTGTAATGCTGACAAAAGTAAACATCTGCGGAGAGTCCAATAATTTTGCCGCTAGTGAGGAAAAAAAATCGTCTTGGGTAACTAAATCGTGGGTATTAGCTGATAAGATTAGGTGTCAGAAGTGTTATAAAACAAATCAGATGAGTAATGGGTGAACTGCTGCTGCTCTCGGTGCCTGGAGGCGCTGCGGGGAGAGACGCCTTCGCACCCCCATTCCTGCGTTTGTCAAGAGCGGACATTTTTCAGTCACATCTTCGGCCGGTTCCGCGCTGATTGGGGCGGCCTTTGATTCTCGGCAGCTGTCTTAGATCAGAGATGTTTATTCCACTGCGAAACCTCTTTGGATCGAGATGGGGGAGAGAGCGCAGCGCTGGGGCATCCGCTTGAGCCTTTGAAGCGCCTCTTGCCGCCGTCCTTTCTCGTCCTCTCGGCAAACCCTAAACCTTCCTACTCCCGTCACAAGTCAGTGTCCCCGCGATAAGAGAAGCCTCTTTTTTTTGCAAATTAGCGATGCGGCAGAGGTGACCTCGGAGCTGCCCAGCGGCTCCTGCGCGGCCGCGGCGCGGATGCTCGGCCGGAGCGAGGATGCTCACCGACGCCAGCCCTCGGTCCAGTGTGGCTCCTTTCACCTGCCCCCCTGCCGCTTTTAGTAATTATTTCTTTATTTGGTCAAAGAATCCTATCAAGGACAGGAAAAAAGGTGCGGTTATCACTAATTTCGTGTAAGGGGAGGGGGGAGAAACATCTCTCCCTCTCTTATTTGTTGTACACCTTTTCAAGCGCACCGTAACTAATGAAAAGGCACTTGCAGGACGGGCTGCGGACCCACCTCCAACGTGGGAAGGCCCTCGGGGAGCTCGGGATGCGAAGTGCCGCCTGTGCCTGCATCCAGGTCCGGGGGCTGGGAGCATGGGCTGAGTTTGAAGCCGGCTTGCTTTGGCTTTGCCTCGGCTTTGCTTCCCACCCGCCACTCGCTTCTCACGCCGCGAGAAGACTTTTGGTTTTGGCATCTGAAAAGCAGCAAGTGAGGGGTGCGGGGTGAAGTCCGCAGTAACCTGCAGGCAGCCGGGGCTGGCCCTGCGCGGGAGGAGGGCGGGACGAGCGCGGAGCCCTGCGCGCCGCTCCGCCGGCATCTCACGCGCGGAGCGCGGCTGGAGCGAGGAGCATCCACCGCGGCGCTGGCTCCGCGCGGCCGAGCCGGGCCGCGATGTTTGCTCGGCAGCTTTTCTCGGAGGCAATTTGAAGGTGTCGTCTTCCGCGCCTCTCCCCGGTCCTCCGTGGGGGTTTAGGGGGATTGCCTTGCACAAACCCCGCAGGAGCGGCCGCCTTTCCCCGGCGTGGGTCGCTGCCGGAGGGCTCCATGGGACACGCCAGCCGCCCCCGGCGTGCCCCGCTGCCCGGCCAGGGGCACCGCATCCCGCGCCGCGCCGAGGGCGGACCAGCAGCCCCGAGCTTTGACACGGCGTTCAGGGGCAGCCTGAAGTCTGGGTGGTTCATCCTCCTCCGTGCCCTTCTAAACGGAGAATCAGAGAGAAAATCCCCGGTGGACTTCCTCGTCCCTCTTGTGTCGCTCCTGGCACCAAGTAAGGGAGCAAGGATGCACTCGGGATCCTGTCGCCGAAAGTAAAGGGCACTGTCGCTCGGCATCAGGTTTTCAGGGTTCGTAACTACGAGGCAGAAACCCGAGTCGGGTCCACAGGGAGGGAGGAAGGGACTCAGGTCACTCCGCCGAGGCTTTCCCACGGCCGCTCCGCCGTCTCCTTAACACCGGGAAACCGAAACACCCGTGGCGAGGTAAGAAACCGTGTCAGTAACTGGTTCCTGGGAACCATTAGAGCTGCGGGTTCGCAAAGGTGGAGAAACCACTCCTCCCAGCTGGGCATGCGAAGCGTTTCATTTGAAAAGCTGAAGCTTGGTGATCTGACTGCCAAGAATTTCTTGGGACCTGCATTTTTATGTGCAATTAAAAAGAAAACCTCCAGAACTGACATAATTAGAAATACAGATATACTAAAACTACGTGGGCATGCCGAGCACAGGATGCACATACAGCCTCTCAATGTCACTTGTACTACACTTAAATATGTGTGTATTTTCTCCTCCCAGAAGGCCACTTTTGCCCTGGTGCTAACAAAGGCTATCTATCTGGTCATGCTCCCAGCTGCATGGGGGAACAGTTCGCCTTTTCCCTCCAGCGTTTTGAAATTTTCTAGGCAGTATCAGTTCAGCGATTCCAAGGAAAGCAAAGTAAAGATGAAATCATGAGTCAGAAGAGATAAGTTGTACTAAACCCCAAAATAAATGAAAGGAATTAGATGGGAAATGTGCCTTTTGAATCAGGATCACAATTTAAATGATTAATTGCCTTCCTTCTCTTTCTTTTCTATCTTTGCATGTGTTTTAATTTGACATTCATGCAGTGAATAAAACTTACTTAGGCCTCTGTCTGCCAATCGAGAGCTGATTCTGTTTTCACAGTTGCTTTAAATTTTGCATTTTCATCATAAAAACACCACTGAATGGGAGTTTGCAAGACAGAAAAACTGGGCACCTGACTCTAGTTGCCCCTTCCTGCAAGATTTATAAGAGAAACACAGATTTTTAAATTTTAATTCTTTTTTTCTTAACCATTTCCAGTTACAGAAGGAAAACATAAAGATGTGTTGGCACATCTCTTGCTCTCTTTCCCCCCCTTTGCATTCCAGTCATTCTTTTTCTGCCCATAAACTGTTAGTACTCCACAAGAGTCTGATTCTGCACAGCCTACTAAGCCTGGCTTTTTGTTAGATGCAGGAAGAAATCCTGTCAGATGGGGTCTTCAGTGTACATTCATGAAACAGAGCAAAGGCCTCTCTCAGAATGTGCACTGGAACAGCAAGTAGTTGCTTTTCAGCTGTGGATTGCATGTGCCTCCGAAAAGGGGACCACAAATCATTGGGTTTTTAAAGGTTCCGCATGAGTTGTATATTAATCCCAGTTTCCCTAGGGATGGATTAATCCCAGCTTCCCAGTTGTGTGGCTAGAGACAATGTGGATGGGGTTGGGGGCAGGGGAGAAACGAGATGGGGAAAGGAGAGGGAAAATAAAAGATATATAACAGGAATACATGGTCTAAGTGGCAAGGAGCCATAAGTAGTTTCAATACCTTTTCTACCTCTGTCACCACGCGTAAGCTGAAGCAATTTAGGCTCCCTGTTTCAGTTTCTTCATCTGTAAATTTGGGGTAATGCTGCTGATTTTGCTCCCAGGAGACTTGGCACACTCATGTAGAAACTCCTGCTCAACCCTCAGTAGTGAAAGGAGAAACTCCAATTCGTCTGAGGGCAGCTGAAAGCAGGGGCTGATCTGGGTGATCTAATGGACTGTGTAGGACAAATTTATATTCACGTGTAATTCTTTTCCAGCCCTGGCAGTTTTGTGGAGAGATGGAGTCCTAGAGCCTAGTATGCTTTTCTTCTCTACATTCCTATCCAGTGACTACACAGGAGGAATGGCATGGGCCAAATTCATCCCTGGTGGGACTCCAATGACATCAGTCATCTTTATAGGAGTTTTTTGAATGAAGTCAATTGGGTTTTACAAGGACCAAATTTGACCACATGCATATTTAACTGCTCAGAGAGCTGCAGCAGTGAATGAAGCTTCCCTTCCCTTAGGACGAATCACTTCTCAGTCTGGGAGACACAAGCAAAGCCATTGATTTGTTTTGCACAGTCAAGTTTACCTTATTTAAACTCAAGGAGTAACTCAAGTGTGCTCAGCATCCAGCAGAACTTCAAAGAAACAGCAGCCTAGCTGCTCTAAAATGTTCCCAGCTTTTGATGGAACTCTGCATTTATCCACAGGCTCAGCAAGCAGTGGCTCCAGCACGGGGCTGTGTTGATGCTGTTCCCTCTGCCCTTTATCAGAGCTGGGTCCCTGTCATGCTCAAACGTCTCTGCCACTTCCAGTTCACATCTCCCTCTACGCTGCTCTCTGGGGCTGTAATTCCACTACCAGTTACACCTGATGAGAATGTGGTAAATCACTAAAAAGGGGCATTCTGTCCTCCATCTGTGACTTGGCTGCTGGTGCTGACTCCCCCTATACCTTACTTCTGTGCTTTACTAGAGTCTGACATTGCACCAAACATACAAAAAAGTTTATATTTGCATTATGGTTCCTGACTCAGTGGCTATTGAAAAATAGACCAACAATCTGATCAGTGTCAGTGACTACCAAAAGTTTGTCTACAGAGTTTGTCACCACTAATCACTTAAATTATTTGCAAGGTCAGTTCATTTTGTTTTCTTATTGCATCTTCTAAGGAGCAAGTCAATTTGAACAACTAGAGAACTGTATTGCTAAGTCTGAGTAGAAGAACATGTGTTCTGGTCATATGAGGGACCTCAGCTGTTTCCCAAGAGGAATGTCATGCCTCTTTTCCTGATTTCTAATGTGCCTTCTGTCTTTACAAGATCTTTGAGTGATGGAAGTCACATTTAATTTTCAATATTTTTTACATTATTTGTGTGTAATAATGAAATCTGAGTTTATGGACTTGTTGATCTCTTTTACATCAACTTGACTGAATCAAACAGAGCTATTCTAGTTTTACAGCTGAAGTTGTGAATTAGGCCTAGTAATGATTTTGCTGCAGCCACAAACCCCATACTATTGAGACCAGCTATCACTTTTTTGTCTACTTTTAATTTTCCTAAGTTTTAATTTACCACTTTGTCTTCTGTCCCTATTAGTCTATGTCATTTACGAGAGAGGAAAAAAAGTGTTACTAGCTTTTCAACAGGATATATCAACTTGTACTAGAGACTTGACAGGTTTTTTTTTTTCCTTCTTCTTCAATTTTTATTTCTCAGGAAATATTGATTTTTTTTTAATTCACATTTCTAATACTTTTTTCTCTCATGTTTTTTCTTCCTCAGTGTTGATAGAATTCATGTCCTGCCCATTTTAATCTGTGTTTCTGCCTTTTATTCAGCTCCATTTTAATTTGTCTACATGCTGCTGAAACTTTATTTTTATTTGCCACATCACTGGATCTGATGACTCTATTTCAATCTGACCTTTGTTTTTGCTACCCTCTGATCTTCTTCATCAAGCTCAAGTAAGTCTTCCAGAATGAAATTCACTACAAATCTTTCTTTTTCTAAGTCTCTGAATTAATTAATCAATCTCTTCATGGTCTTGCTTTCTTCAGTTGTTTCAAACAACATCATAATTTCCAGCCTTCTCTCATCATTACATCTTTTCTCTTTCTGGCCTTTTGGTTTCAAACTGGAGATGCTCAAATCACATTTTATGAGTGAATGATTAATCTATTTAACAATTTTATATCCTTGCAAGGATTGTCCAGACACAACATGGCTTTCTTCCAAATGTATGTAAAGATATTACAGTTTATATATGTCTTGGAAATTCTTTTGAGGCTTGCTTTTTATCTATTCATTTTCCAGGAGTTCAGTACTAGGCTAAAAAAAGAAGTCTCAGGTACATTTTCAGAGAAGAGAGGAGAAAACTTCTCAGTTAGGAAATATAAAATAGGTAAAAGCAGATCTCATTTAAAGTTATATGAGGTAGGTGAGGTCTGTGTGTTATTTTGGGAATAGCTCCATCTTGATGAGTGTGTTCCCTGCAGTCCTTCCTCACATGCCAGGGCCCTCGAGGCTGGTCAGACACATGTCCAGAGGGAGGATTGTGCTGCATGGCAGAGAACAAAGCAGAATGTCAGCAATATGCAGCTATACAGGGCTGTGGGACTCTTCCTCTGCTCAGGAAAATCTCTTTCCAGGCTCTTCTATCTCATATTAGTCAAACTCTTAAACCTCAAGAATAACAATTCCCCGTGTTTCTTCCCAAACTTACACAGACTTCTGAGGCCACCTCAGTGTTTCAGGCACAGCCACCTCTGTTCTGCACGTTTTCCTCTTTCCTGGATGTCTCTGCTGCATGCAGAGAGCACCTGCAGCCTCATGCTGGTGCCTCTTCCAGTCTGACGTTCAGCTGGTCTCACTGGGATCTGCTCAAGGGTTACTGTAGTTGGCCACACTGTTGTGAGGGCTTAAGGATGTATTTTTTCTTGTGATTTGCATTTTGTTGTAACTGAGCATGGCGACAGGACAGCTAATTACACATTTTTATTTTTGTTTTGGAATTGTTTGATCTGAACTTGAACAAAATTCTTTATTTTTTCCCAAGATGATTTTTTTTCACTTCACATGGGAAATTTTGTATTATGAGTGAAACTATATTGGCTACAGGCTGGCAGGTTCTTTTCCCTGTCTCTTTGCACATGTGAAACTGGGTTTATGTAAGTGTTCTTGAAAGGGACATGAACAATAACATCATCTGTGGCAGAAGGAGAAATCACTGACCATCAAGAATGTGCCACTTTCCATGACTTCCGTTTGAACTGTCAGTTAATTCATTTGGTGCCTATTGTGTACTTATTTTTGTGTTCTTCTTTAAAATGCACTTTGCTTGGAAAATGAATTTTCTAACACTTTATAAACATCTCTGGTTTTCACCACCCCTCAAGTACATTGCTGGATGTCTACTGAACATCCAGTGAATTGCTGGATACTGCTGGTATGCCAAATTTAGACTGTGTGGTGAAGGCTGCCCTGAACAACTCAGAGCACAGTGTTGGCTGCTGGTCTTAGCAACCAATAAATAATTAAGAAGCTGGATATTTGATGATACTTAAAGAAGGATGACTCACCCAGACCTCTACTGTTGATTTCTTCATTAGCACAGACTTAGATCCAGGCCAAGAATTGGTTTTCCCTTATGCTTTTATTTGGTGACCACTCGGATATGGCTTAGGAAAGAGTTAGTGTCTCTCCAGCAGTTGGGAAATGTTTATTTCCAGCTGTTTATTTCCCCCAATGGATTAATAAGTCTATGTCAAAGTTCTGCAAAAATGAAAACTAGATTTTCAAAATGGGGAAGGAAGAAAATTCACAGAGACACAGTGTTTTCATCCAACTCCCTTTTTTCTGCACCTCAGTGTTTAAATGGATGGTTCAGTTTCCTTAGCTTTCCAATGTACCTAATCAAGCATATAAACTATATGAAGGGTAACAAAAGTAATTCCCTCTACTGGAGAGAACAGAAGGGGAAACCAGATAGAGTTGTTAATATTCTGGAACACAACCTTTCCACTGAACTGGTAACAGCTCGATTATCACATTATGGAAACAACACTAAGTTCCTGCAAAGATTTCACTCAGCGTAAAACAGTCAGCAAGAAGGACTCAGTGCTTGGTGCCTTTTACTCAGAAACTGTGATCCACAAAGCCTCCTTCTCTTTTCCTCTGGCACAGAGTTTAAGTCTTAAATATAGCTTCAGGCTTTTTGTCTTGTTTACTGATGTCTTGTATTCCTTACCAAGTGGGGATTTTTTTCTTCTGAGTTTGGGAGAAATATCTATTATACAGTTATCATGATTTTAGTAAGATAGGCATTTTATCCCTGGGTGGATGGAACATACTGTCCTGTTCTCCTGGGGTATAGGAGACTTATCTAATTCCCTTCAACAGCAATCTTGCAAAAGAAGAGTGAGCACTAATAAAGCTGATCATAAGGAAAAGCTCTCATCACCACTGACACTCCTGTGAGAGCAACGATATGCATCAGAAGGGTGATGGTGAATGAGAGAACAAGCCCCTCTTCTGGGCAATTCCATGGCCAAAGAAAGAAGCAGAAAGGATGGGTACAAGTCTGTCTGGCCCTGGCATATTTCTCAGACCAATTCCTGCCACTGTGGACAATATGGAAGAAAAAGATCAAGAGAGGCTTGACTAAACCTGGAGGTATGAACAGGGATTTGAAAGTCAGAATTCCAAAGCCAAACTTCTGAAATTAACATACAAGCACCAAACTCATGGTGTCCCAATTTTCAGAGATACAAAGTGCCAGAAAGTCCCAACTAAAGTCTTTGTTGGCTGCAAGTGTTTAGCACTCACAGTATTGATTTTGGAACTTAAATTCATGATTGTTGGTTTCAGAGGGCACCCAGTTTATAAATCACTCCTTGCGTTTGGACCAGTGTTTGTAGATCTCCAGATGGAGAAGAGTGTGACTCAAAGGTGGATTTGGCAACTCCAGTATGCTTTAGGTCAAACATCTGTAGGGAACATGTGTCTGATTTCCTTAAAACTTCATTGTTTCAGTAGATGGTGTATCCAGTGCAATGTTATATCTGCTACTGAAATAGCTGAACGCAAATACCAGGAACCTCTGGGAAATTTTAGTTAATAGGAAAATAATCTAAAACAAATTCATCTGGTTATACAGCCAGGAGAAAAGAAATGAAAATAAAAGGAATTACTGATCCAACTAAGTAGGCACAGAAATGAAACCCCTCTAGGATTTTCTTTTTAGTTTCTCCAACTTCCATTAATTTAACGAGCAAACTAGGTCAGCAGCACAGTCTTGTTATGCTAATAAATGAATGCCATGGATTCACTAATGTTAAAATGTCCAGACATTCAGCATCATTTGCTGCTTTGCAGAGGGAGCTGTGGCACAGCAACTCTGTCTTTGGCTCCAATCCTAATTCAGACACTGAGCCCTATGAGCCAATGTAGCAACTGCTGTAATGAAAACCCAGCTATGGAGAAAGCAAGCTGCAGTACCACAAAACTGTAAAGAAGTCGTGTAAACTGAATTTTAAGTTCCTACATTTGAATTTTATGCTGATAAAAGACTGGGAGTTCAGCCTGACATGTGGAAAGTTTTGTATCAGGCTCTCATTACAATACTGATGTATTTGCTTGTACTCTTCAGTAAACTTCTATAGTGAAACATTGTAAAATCTAAAGAAAGTTCTGAGATGCTGTTTTCTCCATGTGCTCTTTGTGGAAGGAAAGTTTATTAACTCTTAAACTGGTTATCAAAAATCTCAGTGGACCAAAACCTAATAATAGTGCTTCATGTAATAGTATTTTACTTCTCAAGTGGTAGGTGGAGATCTCCACGGGGAATTTCACGTCCCCCCTTATTTTTGCTTTTTTTGCTGTCAAGATACAAAAGAAGGAAAAAATGCAAATAAACACATTTGACTTAATAAAGCTGTAAATCAGTTTAGTCCTTAAAAAGGCTGTTTTCCTGATCTGGATTCAAAAACTTATTGCAGAATAACTTCTTGGAACACAAGTAAAAAGTTTTACATAACAGATTGAAAGTGAACAGTTTACAAAAAGTTCAAATGTTGAAATGCCTTTGCAAGAAAAATTGGCATATTTATATAAACAAAAATACATCGCAGAAATGAAAAAAATGTAGAAATATAGCTTAAATATATTTAGGGTGAAATTATTCACTTCATGGTGATGTTTCAACACTATCTAGAATACTGTAGTGCTTCTTCTGTCTAGTTTTATAGGCATAAAAAGGACTTTTAAAACAACACACCATGAATTTATAACCTGTACTTTTGATTGAAAAAATAATAAATTGGACACTGAAAGGTGGTTAAGGCACGCTAAGTCTGGCTCTATATTTCCAAGATAGTATGTATCCATCTTTGGGGCTTTTTTGTGTTGCTCTCTCAGAAGCAAGAGCTACCAAATCCTCTTGAGAATATGAACTACTACTCTTGAGTTTGGCATTGCTGAGGGCAGTAATTCCTGTCTGAACATGCATGTGTGAATAGGCACATGCATGGCTCCTTGGCTGCTTTTATGTACCATTTTTGACCTGTGGGGAACTTCTCTAGATGGTAGAGCTTACAGTTTATCTCAACTATTCCAGGGAAAGTTTCAAGACTTTTTGGATCTTGGGAATGATTAATCCCCCAAAATACCGACAAGCTAATTGAGGAAGGTAATCTTAGGTTTAACTCTTCCACCTTTTCTGCTGATGTGAAGTGAGGATTGATTTGCAAAAGGAAATTTACTACAAAATGGGCATTGGCTTTAAAATTTTGAATTGGTTATACCAAAGGTTTGTCTGACCACTTTACAGTATAGATCACCTCATAATATTTCAATTTGAGAACTTTTTCCTGTATTCTTTTAATCTCTTTGTCATGGAAACAGTTCACAGTGACAACTCAACCCATATTCACCCACATGAAGTCAATATTTTGAGTAGCATGTCTTGAAGAGATACCAAAATTAACAGCATTTTGTGATCTAGGATGAAGCAGAAAATGAATCAAAACACTTTAATCAAACCAGCCACTCTTCTTACTTAGCACTGATGCTTCTATGTGCACAGCATATGAAGCCCCATAGTATGTGGCTTTGTGTTTAAGTCTGTAACTTAGATACAGCAATCTGTAACAGAAGTTTGGCAAAAGTGGAGAAAATAAAAATATATTCAGAATGTTTGTTTAAGGCATAATACAAAATTAGTCAAATTAATGAACAAATATTTACTATATGAGAGTATTTTAGTGTTTATGTTGTCCAAATGATCTTTGCTACGTAAATTGTGTTGGACAGCCAATATTTGCTTTTCAAACTGTCACTGGCTGGACTGGCTGCCTGGCAATATTCCTCTTTCCTGATTAGATGTGTGAGTAATATTTCCAATTAATATTTTTGCAGTTCTGGGTTCCACGAATACTCATATATGACTCCTTTAAATCTGGTGTCTGAATCCATTATACCAGCAAAAATCATGGAAATTGTGGCTTGATGATATTAATTAACAAAAAAGCAAAAGGATATTTCTATAGAAAATGAATTGCAGTGTTTTCCCCAGCCTAACACCCAGACACCCATCCTCTGGTAGTACACAATGCAGATACTTATAAAAAATAAATATACATAAATAAGACAATTGAATTTTATTTCCTGCTTGCAAACTGTGTGTGGGTGGCAGTTTATTCTCTTCTCTTATTCCAACTGGGTCAGATTCAAGTTGGACTTGAACACAGTTTGCATCTTGCCCTTTTTCTTGTGAAACTTGGGAACTTGTAGAAAGGGGTCATTTGGCAGGAGAAAGAGTAGTGTTTAGAGTTAGACTTTGCAACAGAGGTGAAGCTTAACTTATTGTACTCATGTGGTGGCTGCATGGCGCTTGGTCGCTCCTCTCATGTTGGCGAATCAGAAACCAGATGTCTTATGGTTTTTTTTTTCTTTAATTCCAGACACAGAGTAGTGTCTTGCCAGGGTCAAACAAATACCCTTGTATTCAGAAGCAAAAATCATGATCATGCTGAAGGGTTTACAGTCAAGTTGGAATGTCTCAGAATCTATTTTTGAGTCAATGTCCACACCCAGGCTTTTGTTGCAAAAATCAGTTTGAAAAGGAGGATAAAATACTTTTACTTAAATATATATTTTGACATTTTCATCTATATTATATGCAAATACAAATTGTTCTACTTAATTTTTTATAGATGTCTGCGTAGGCTGGCATGAGTTATATGTTGCACATATAAGTTTATTATGTCTTGCTATTGCAAAGGTTGAATGGTAAGTTTGAGCTCTAGAAAGCCCAGCTTCATTGTCTTGTATTGTCTTAAGGGTAACATGCATACTGCTCATGGCTATTGGCTCTTTAGATAACATGCTTCTGAATCTAGAAAAGTGCCAGCCTGTGAAGTGGGTCAGGGATGGGTCCCTTGAGTCTGAGACTTATGAATACACAGTTAAAATGAACACTTAAAGTCTTTGTTTATACAACAAAAACATCTTATCTCACATGCTGTTAAAAAACTACCAATCTTAGGGATGCAATAAGTTCAACCTTTTGTGATGTCTGTAGGACAATGTTTAAAATCAAGAATTAGATATGTTGTATCATGAATGTATTCCTTAGGAAGAAGAGCAATGCTTTTTATACCCTCCTGCTAAAAGGAAGTCTTCATTTGGAAATCCTGTCTGTGATGGTTTGGTGTGGTTGTGGAGCCAGGCTGATGCAGTAAGAGGGAGTGGAGGCTTCCAGAAGTGATGGGATAGAGAGGAAAACAGGCAAGGTCTTTTTAGAATAGAGAACATAAAAGTAGCAATAGGTATGATATTTGCTCAATGAAAAATTTGCAGTTTGATAATCACCACAGTTTCTCTGGCAAAGGATTTGCCTCACTCTAGGAAGAGTTCCTTTCACTGCTCCCAAGGGTTAGAAGACTTGGATTAGGGAAACGTCACCTCCTCCTCCTTCCCAGGGAAAGTGCTGTCAGAAGCTGTCCTGCATTTAACAGTAGATTGATTGGACACTAATATTAGTTTCCTGTCCCTTCTGTATTTTTCTCCACCAAGGAGCTAGATAGCACCAATCTGGGTCTGAACCCCCATTTGAGAGCCCATTTTGGGATTTTTGTTTCCTCCTATGTGTGGTCCTGGGACACTGGCAAATGAATTTTGAAGTTCCTGGCTTGATTGAAACTGTACAACCACATGAACACTGAAGTCCATCTGAAACCTGGAGGTTTTGCTCTGTTTCTGGGAGTTTTAGTGCTAAGAGACTGGATGAGAGCATAGAGGGAAAGGCATCTCTTGTTTCTAGAGTCAGAAAAGATCTTTGAATGGTATTCCCCTATTCATGTGGGCTGTTAAAACATGACTGAGCCCAGATTTAAAAAATCTTCTGCAAAATTTATCCTTAGAATGTTCACCCAGTGGGAGAGAGAAAGACCTCCTCCCTAGAAAGACATCATACACTACTGTAATTGGCAACATGTGCATTAGACACACAACCTAAAATTAAATTGACATGTCTCAGGGATTCCATCTGCTGTCAGATCTAACCTACCACAAACTGAGCAGCAGAGCTAGACTTACTCAGAGCCTCTGTCTCTCCCCTCAAGCTTCAATGATATGATAAAATAGGAGTCGAGGCACAAGATTTGTCACCATCTTTCTGTTAAGTATTCTGAAGATAGATATGGTCATCAAGATGAGTAATAATGGCTGAAAACTTAGAAGTCCACTATATCCTGTGTGATGATTTCTTACATTTCTTACATCTGACTCATCTTGCGCCACTCATTGCTGACGAAGCTTATTGGATGACTGATTCACCAATTGACATGACTTTCTGTGCAAATTGTTTCTAGAAATGGACTTGACAACGAAATCAAATAAAATGGGTTATTAATGAGAATTAAAAGGATGGCTGGCGTCTAAAGGAATGTACAAGTCTGTAAGCCAACAGAATGACTTCTAAAGCAAATATGACAAGACACAGTTGATCCTGTAGATCAGGATTAAACTCAGGGATTAGAAACCAAAGAAGCCTCATTGGCCTCAATCATTCCTTCCTTATGGCTAAAATGGCTCATGGTAGTGGGCACAGTGCTGCCCACTAAATCTTCATTTTGCTGTGTATTGTCAAAAAGGTGATGTCCACATGCATAGAGATTGATATATTGATTTTAAAGTGAACAGGAGCAGGCATTTTCAGTTCATCTGTCACTTACAGACAGAAAAAAATTTCTTGACTTAGCAGATAGTTACATTTAAAATATTTTTAGCTGTAATAGTAATCCCTAACTATTAAAAAAAAAAACCCTCAAACCAACCCAAACTAATTGGAAAGAACTGTTTATCACAGCCAAGCATTCCCAGAAGGGGAATCAATTTATATAAACATGCTAAAACTGACCTATTTATGAAATGTTATGGAGAGCTGAGAAAAGAACCACAACAGATCTTTATCTTATGTTCACTGTTTTAAAAGATCAACGGTTGGGTGAAGGCTGAGGCTGGCTATCGCATGTGTTTTAGATGTGAATGTCAAGGTCATCTAAAATCTGTTGCCAAAGTCACTGTGATTGCCAGCAAAATGTAAATTAACGTTCCAGGGCTCTTATTATATGCTTAATATGAATATGCTTCCCTTTGCATATAAATCACAATGAATGCAGCAATCAGTTGCTCCTGTGAAAGTCAAAAAACACAAATGCAAATGAAAGAAACCATCACAAATAGTAGATGTAGCCCCTAAGGAAAAAAAGAACCCACAAGAAGGATATATTTATAATTTAATACGTGGTAGTACTCTATTTAAAAAGTTACATTAGTATGTATATAGGCAGATTTATTTTTAATACAGTTTAATCTAGTAAATTAGTATGCATGTCAGAAAAAGATTTGAAAAGCCCAAATATGGTTTACAAATTCTATTTTGTCCATAAAATATCTGTCACCTTCAGAGAACTTTCCACAGACCTCATTTATCTTAACCAAAGAAGAAAATCCCCAAGCAGTTGAGATCAATTGCAAAATTACCACAGAAACCATCAGAGCAGCAGTTTCTCCCAGCCTTAATTTTACTAGGCATTTACCAGGATTCCTTACACAAGGACAGCAGTATATCCCTTTCACCAGGTGAGAGTTAGCCATGCATGCTCATGTACACTTAAGAAAGACTGGGAAGGTATAAAACAGCCTCCTTCTGTCAGGATTTTTGTGTAACAGGTTGGCAAAGTTCAGTTGCATCATTTTCTTCTCTCCATTAATACCCTGATGCAAGAGCTGCGTTCAGAGCTCCTTGGGAGCTCGGGCACATAGTGCAGAATGCTCCATGTTGGGAGTGGAGCTGCCTCAAGTATCATTCAGCAGCTCCTGGTCCGTCTGCACTGATGTTCCTGATGTTGATGCAGATGTTTCTTTTGAGCACCTAGTTACCACAGAAAATCTTAGGTCACACAGAAGTACTTTATCATTGCTGGAAATTGCAGTGCTCGGTCTCGAATTCTAAAGTTTCCCTAAAATCAGTGCAATAGTGAGGCAAAGCCTTAAGCAGCATCATTCCAAACCTACAAAGTTAGAACAGTTGGAAACATTGACAAGGAGTAAAACAATTTTCCAAATGAGAGAAACACATACAAGTTTAGGAAAGAGCAAGATATGGATTGTCTAACAGTGCCCTGAAACAGTGTTTTATTTATGATGTTGCCCAGTAGCACTGCTGTAAGCTAAGACAATCACTGTATAAACATGGATATTTCTAAGAGTGTTAGCTTTATTCACTGAGGAGCTGAGTGAGAGATAGGGGGAAGGCAGACATAGCAAGGAGGAAGGGAGGGGAAAAGGCTGACAGAAAAAACAAGGAGAGTGCCAAGGCAAGGAAGATAGTGTTTGTGTTTAAAAGTAGAAATTGAAGCTGTGCCAAATCAGAATTTTCTTCAGGAACTTGAGTGCTGAAAACTTCATGAGCATGCTCAGATCACAAGCAGAGGGAGACACTGCAAATTCACTGCAATATGCTGCTATGAGGCTGGGGAGAGAAAATGGAGAAAAAAAAAAAAAGAACTGGCCTTTGGCCACTACTGTAATGAACTGAGGAAGGATAGAACACAAGCCTTAGCAATTCTTCAGTAAGCCTGGCTCAAGCAGATGGTGTTTAACAAAGTCTAGTAGCAGGCAGGGGATTTCATACCCTTTCTATTCTAGGACCAATAAATAAATAAATGATACATATACATAAATAAATACATAAACAGATGAGATTCAGCTGGTGGGTTTGGTTTAGCTCTGAATTTGCAGGGGGAGGTTTCTGAAAGTCAAAACTCTGAAACTCAGGCTTAAATAGCTGAATGAACGTCGGCTTGAAGAAATTCTGCACAAATTCAGAAGTCCCTGGAATAGCACAAATTTATATTGATGGGAATTACTCTAGAATTGAGTTCAGCCGGGGGTTCACAGCTTTTATTTTTGGTGCTCTGAGATCACGCTTACATGAGACACCCTTGTTGGGAAAATACACTTTATTTGGAAGATTATTTTGAAATTTTATTTCTGGCTCAACACAGTTGTGGATAGTTTTGTGTGGACTGTAACTTTATCAACAAAGGTGCAAGAAAAAAATTGCTTTCAGTGCCATAAGAGAATAAAATTTTAATATTTTTTAATACAGGCTTTAAAACATGGCATCTCATCTATGGGTTATGTAAGGTAGGTAGGATTTATAAGGTAGGTAGTCATCCTCCTGGCATATAATGAATTCTAAACTACTATTTAGAAGATAAACTGTGGAATTTGGACAGAATCTAAGGCTCCTCTCCCCATGCAGGGAAATGACGACATCCATGGCTGCAGGGTCTCAGTGTCAAAGGTTTCAAACATTTAATAAGGTGTGTTTACTCACTACAATTAATGGTCTTATTGTTATTGAAAATGCTCAGTTCCTACCAGAGAAAGAATAAGAGTCAAGCCATCATTTCTGCCTTATCTGTCTTCTCCAAAATGGGGCAGTATGGTGCATTATAGTAAAAAAAATTAAATGGACTGAAAAAAGTCTGTAGAATCTTGTGAACCAAGGTAAAAGGCAACAAGGAATTGTTCACTGTGCTCTCTGTTCCTCTGTGGGCATCTTTCTACTGGTCACTACTGGAGTACAGGTACTGGACCAGCTGAAGGTTTTACTGACTTAGTCCTTTGACTTTCTCTCCTGTAGAAATCACCACTATTCAAAAAGCTGGATGACAGTGTTCTGCTCCTACATTTCAAGGAACTGAAGAAAAAACCCAAGAGATCTTGGTCAAATATTATTGCTTTCTTTAATGAGAAAAATGGTAATGATATTTCCTACAATACGCAACTGGATGAACTTTACAGACACCATTCTGATGAAAACTCAGAGCATCCCATTTCCTCCTCCAAGCACCAGCCCAAGAGCTGCTTGTAGAATCACAGAGCTGGGAATGATCTCGAGAAACTACCCACATTTCTCCTGCCTTAAAGGGTTGTACTTTTGTAATTTCTGACAGAAGTCATTCTAATCTATTTTAGAGATCCTCAATAATGAAGAATTTACAACTTCCCCAGAAATTTGACTTCTGTTTGAATGTGATTGCCTAAGTCCCAAAATGGCTCTTCCATATTTCAGTTTCATCATACTACTATTTTTGGTCTGTTCAGCCTCAGTAGAAAGTGTACTATTCCCATTTTCTTGGATGCAGTCATTTATATGTTTTTATGTCCTTCTTTTAGGGTTTTATTTTGTAAACTGAGTTCACATTTGGGTTAAGACCTTACTCTGAATACTCCATTCTATCTTTAGTAAAATAAATTTATGTCATGTAAGTGATGAAAAAGTCTGTATTAAAAGCAACAACAACAGCAGAAGCTTGTGTGTGTGCAGCACTTTATCCATGCAGACCATTGCTTTGGATTGGATTCCACAATTCTGTGTAACCACAAAGTTCAAGAGCTTGTAAAAGAGCACTGTGGCAGAAGTAGACTTTACTATTCTATTTTTAATTTAAATACTTTATCAAATATTTGGAAATGTCATACTCACACGAAAGTCAATCATATTACAGCTGATCTGCTACTGCATTCATGTTGCATCAAAATAGAGAAATAAAGTAGTGGATAAATTATTCTTGCTATTAACATCTCCTGCAATTTTTTTTTCCTGCAGAGATAGTATTAACCTCCATGAGAAACTGTGTATCTCAGGCCTGATTAATTAAATGAGGAAGTTGTTTTAAACAAGGTAGATTTTTCTTAAGTAGGTTTTTTTTAGTGTACAAATTTTAATAAAAACACATATTTTCTGTGCTGTGATAAACTTGATCTGTGCAAGCGATTTTCATGCTCTCTTAAGTAATTCAGAGTTAAAGCTCACTCTAACTTGCTTCACTGGATATCTGTTTATTCTTAGGAATACTGAAGATTTTAAACAGTATGACTCTGTCCCCTGTCCCTGATTAGTAATTCAGTAGAAGTGTCATAAAAAAAATCATCAAAGAAATGAAAATAAGTGGCATGACACTGGAGACCCCATTCAAGCAATGTTGCAGCTCATGCTGGAAATGGAATCTCCAGTTTCATTTGTTTTGATGTACTGTATAAATATTTAAAGAATGCAAGCTGCAATTTTATCCAGCCTTTGCTGAATTTCAGTGTCGTGTCTTGGTGGGGGTCTTAGTGCTGATACTAATGGCTCTTAGAATTGCTGGTTCAGCAGACCAATGGGGGATGTATGTAAGCCCATTTTGCTCAGAAAAACAACACAGAACAAGTTTGACTCAAAGCAATGGTTCAAGTCTTATTGAAATACCACAGAAGACAGTGAACCTTGTATATATGTTATGAAATTCAATGCATGAATGATGAATCTCATCTAACTCTACTCTGCACGTATGCCATTACTGCATTTCAGGGCTTTTTGGTGTAGAAAGGATATTTTCAAACACAATGAAGTAATTTAGGAGTGACTAAAATAGCCAAATAACTTCACATAATTAACAGTGTCATTAGAGAATGTTTTGTGATACTTTTATTTAGAACATTAATATGAAATTCTCATAATCTGTTTATTGAGAAATCAGATCCTTGTAAGATTAGAGAGCCAGGACACTCTGTCTCAGAAACTAACAGTGGTGTAAGATCAACAGTTGAAAATTAATATACTAAAGTGACACTGTGATGCTCTGTGGATTAAACTGAGGACCATCAGAGCTAAAAATATGAAATGAAGATCCTGGAATTTCTATCACGGGTTAATAACAGAATCAAATTCACCAATAAAATATGTCTGATGGTTACATGTAACCTAACTTGGAGGATGAAAAGCTGCCACCTAAAGATCTATCAGACTCACAGGGTAATTGATACGAGATGCAACACGAAAACTTGTGGGAAACTGTAAAATACTGTCAGTCATTTGGCTGTCAATTCATCCTAGTTTCCAACTGTGTTTGCTGAAGAGTGTTCACAGCATCTGAACAGAAGTATGGGAGGATACTCCTGTAGGATTGTTCATCTAAGCACTATGACATCCATACTCTTAAATAAAATAAGGCAGGGCTGCCGTTTTTTAGTCCTGAAGCTGTGACAGAGGGCGATTCCTGTCCACAACACCCCCTGAAGAGGGTGGCTCTGTCCAGGGTGGGAATGTTGCTTGGTTTGTGCTATTTCCAAGCTGTGTTCAGGCACTGTGAGTCATTGTATCCAGAGCTGTACCTTGAAGCACCTTAGGAATTCAATGTCAGGGAAAATCACAGGACTGTACCTGGCTGCTCCTGTACCTATCCCTGTTTCATTAGCAATGCAGTCAAAATTCATGGATGAGAACTTTATCCAGCTTATCTACTGGTGGTGATACTAATAAAGGAAAGGGAGTGTGTGTGACCAGCTGCTGGATGACTTATTATTGGTTCAGGGAAAAGGTCCAAAAGTCAAGTAGAGAAAGCCTTGGTTAGTTCTGAATTTCACCAGCCTGCATGGTTCATCAAAAATCTCTCGGACTATTTTCAAGCCTTTAGTTTCCAAATGTAGCCCTGAAAGAGAAAGTGTTGGCTTTCCCTATAAAAGGATGGATTTTTGTTTAACTAGTAGCCCAGGAAACACAGAAGGATATTGTTAAATATTACTGAGGTATTTCTGGGAGTCTCAAGACTTTATTGTTCCCTGGGTGAGGATTATTCATGAAAGCATCATTTAAAACTACAAAGACTCCCATAGTGCAGCACAGCACATACTGAGCAGACAAAGAGGGGCAACACCAAAAAATGTAACCTGGTTTTGGAGCCTGAGGCGCTGGAAGGCAGTTGGCATCAGAACTGCTGGTTTTCGAGCTCCCCAAAACCATTTCAGAGGCAGTGTTTTCTAAAATTTTGTTGAGTTTCTGGAGTTAAAGAAGCATTTGTTCAACCCACTCAGGCACATGTTGTGATTCTTGGGATGTCCTGTGCAGGGCCAGGAGTTGAACTTTGATAATTCTTGTGTGTCCCTTTCAACCCAGTATATTCTATGGTTCCATGATTCTGCTCGATTTTCTTGAAAAATAGATGAAAAAGTTCTGTTGTCATCCATATTTAAGCATACCTGTACAAAAATATGGGGAGTATACTTATTTCAGTTGCTTTATATATAGATGAATGCGACACTGACCTCAAGTTATCAATCTCACTTCAAAGCAAAATTGTCTCCTCTCCACATGATAGAACCGTTCTTTTGGGAGCTTGCAAAAAGTACTGGTTTATGCTTTGGGTCCATCTGTCTTTAAGTCAAGGAAACACATCACACTTCTGCTCCATGAGACTTAGATAATTCAAAGTGCTGTGTAAATAACTCTTGAAATTTGCCCCATTGGAGACATGCAATTCCAATAATTTCCTACCTTTGTTACCTCTGAACCGTAATTTACTTCCTTTAAGGAGACTTCTCTTTTCAAACACAGGCCTCTGTTTTGGTTTCGGTGCAATGAAGTCTTTCAAAGAAAGCACACAATGTTCTCTCTTGTATTTTTCTAACTTTGCAATGTCTTGCTAAATTTTTCCATGCTTCGTAATTCTGATAAGAACACCAGGAGTAACCAAGAGAAAGTTTAGAGTGAAGAAGAGGAGAAGAAGTTCCCTGATTAGCAAGAAAAATAAGTATTAAAGGGCCAATACTATGACAGATCTGCAATGCATGTCCTGTTAGAAAAGGACAGGAAAAATGTATATGAAGGTATAACAGATTCACTATTACATTTATCCTAAACCATTATTTTTAAGCCTGTTCATAGAAGATAGTTTATGAACCTGCTTTGGGATTCTTCTGATTGAAAAGGAGTACATAAATATAAAGTGCAGCCATGGCTTTTTTATGTACTGTATGTCAGATGATTGAAGAAATTAAAAACATGATGGACTGTGGAGTGTGCTGTGAAATAGAAATTAATGAACAAATGTGCTAATAAGAAAATGGCATATTAAATATACTATGAAGCATAACTTGTAGTACAAAACAAATGATTGTTTGCAGATGACCTAGGTTTTTTACTTTGAAAGCAGAATCTCAAAGTAAAGCAGGTGGAGATTAATTCCTTGTCTTGTACCCAAGTCAGTTAATTTTTTCTTTCTACAGTGTTGAGGGAGGAACCCAAGATTAGTTTTCAGAGTGTTACATGAATAAGTAAAATTAATGTGATATCTCTATCTCCAGAGTGCATTTTTACATGTGAGGATAAATTACTTTTGTGTCACTTTCAAACCTAAATAGTCTCTGTCAAGAGAATAAAATATCCATTAAAAAGATATTTTTAATGTTTATCAGAGGTGTTTCTGTGCCAAATACACACTATCCTGTGAAGTACAGAATAGTGTGCTGGTTACTCCTTTGATCTCAATATCTTTCATCCTGGTCTGCTGCCAAGGATCATTCACTCTCTGCACACATCAGTTGGGACAGGGAAAAATGAATGCAACTGTATTCACATCTCACTTTCCCTATTTCTCTGACTCTGATGTCCTCAGGGAAGCTATTCCTCCCTAGTGTGGCATGAGCAACACCACCTACAGCTGTACCTTCAGCACAGACAGATGGCATCTTCCTTGCTTAGTCAAATAACAGACAAAGTGCCCCTCTTTCAAGCTTGGAGCCAGCCATGTTATGATGACTTTTCTGAGGAAGGACAGCCTGTGGCACAAATACATTACAAAGTATAATGCTAACTTTGCCCACATCAGGATGTGATCACCCCAGCATGGCACTGTTAGTTCAGGTGCCAGCACTATTAGTTCAGGTGCAGCAATGTGCTAACATGGCTCTGCTACTTCCAACATCCACATAATTTTTCCTGCAAAGCCTTGCCATGCCTTGCTCAGCTCTCCTGTGTGGTGGTACAAGGACTTAGACAAATGCCCTGTCTACATGATGCCTCCTGTTAGATACCATATCTGCATTTACATAGAATTCTTTATTGGATTTAACAAAAATCAATGTATTTCCATATAGGAAAAAATTCTTTAATGTTGGTTAGGCACTGGAACAGGTTGCTAAGAGAAGCTGTGGATGGCCCATCCCTGGAAGTGTTCAAGGCCAGGATGAGGCTCTGAGCAAGCTATTCTAGTGGAAGGTGTCCCTGTCCATGTCAGGGAAGCTGGAATGGGATGATCTTTAAGGTCCCTTCCAACCCAAGCCATCCTATGATTCTGTGATTCTACTCTATGAACTTAGGTGGCAAATTGATGTCCAGTAAAAGACTTTGCCTTTAGGATGAGTAGTTCACCATCCTAATAGAGCAGGAGGAATAGGGGTTTGCCTAAAGCAGCAGACTGATGTCTGGCATGCTGGGGTTTGAATTTCCATTGAACCAGCTCCCCCATACCTCTGGTGATGCCTAAAGATTTTTAGCTGTTTTGGAAAGACCTGTGTTTTATTCCAGATATCACTGAATGCTGCCACTCAGAGGTGCTCTTGATGCCTCAGGTTTTAGCTTTTATATTTTTCAGATTCTGTGCTGCTTTAGTGTGTAGTTCTGAGCATCATATTAGGGGATAATATGCTCTCTTCACAGAGTAGGTAGACAAAACAATTCCTTCTCTAGCTGGGGACCAAGGACAAATGATCCAAATTTCAGGCCCAAGAGCATAAACAATGGTGGACTGAAGAGAGAAAAACAAGAAGGATGCGACTGCATAAGCTAAAACTACAACTGGACAATTAACTATATAACTATATTAACTATAATCAGATAATATCCTCATGGACCAGAACTTAAAAAAGTGTGAGACTCTGTGAGCAGTCGACCATTTTGGTGACCATTTTGGGTTCATCTTGGGTGTAACCCTGGCTGAGTTCTTGTGCTGCCCAAGGTGGATCCATTGAGGCCTCTTAATAAACTCCTACTTTGTTCTTTAACTCTGTCTAGTCTCTGTTCTAGGTCAGCCTTCACAAGTACACCAAGGGAAGCCAGGACACACCTGCTGTGTTCTATGCCCACCTGTGCCCATCAAACTACAGACATCTAATAGTGATGTGGAGGCTGGTCTGTGGCTCTGTGGCCAAGTGTGACCATTCATAGCCACCAAGACAAGTTCTTGGCAACACAACCTATGGCTGTGAGTGTACAGTTGGCCTGGCCACTGCAAAAGGCAGTGCAGGCTGACAGGGGAAAAAGAGCCAAGCACTGTTCTTTCATGCTTACACTGTGACAAGCACAAGGTGTGCAAATGTTTACAGCACCTTAGGGAACAAATAACTTGGGATTCACCTGAAAATACAACATGGAGATGCCTGAAGTCACATGCAGGAGATTTTAGAAAACGGTTCCCTCATGACAATACTGTGGTGTCAGACATCATAAAGCCTCAGTAAAGATACTTTAAGAACATCTTAAAGTAAGTACACAATGTTTACTTAAACTAGACTAATTTTTCTGTGTAATTTTTTCACTGTTTGTTCTGATTTCTACCATGCTTTTAGGGTAATCTTAAATTTTACTGTATCATGAGTTTGGATCTGGCTGTATTTAGCTTCCATTGATTTATTATTTCCCTGTGTGCTACAGAATAGAATATTTCAGTTGGAGGACATCTACAATGATCATCTGGTCCAACTGCCTGAGAACTACAGGGATGACCAAAAGTTAAAGTTTTAAGGGCATTGTCCAAAAGTCTCTTAAACATTGACAGCCATGGGGCATTGATAATCTCTCTAGCAAATATATGCCTATTTCTATATTTAATTTGATATGCTGAAGCTGTGAAGAATCATAAAAGAACTTTGCCCTGAAGTGCTGCCATCAAAGAAACAACAGCAATGGGTCCAAAAAAGCCAGTGCTTTACACACAGAATTCTTCTCAGCCTAAACTTTCATTTTTTCCACTAAAACAGCATAAATGTCCCTTGGAGAGGGATTGATCAGGATTACTGGATTACTTATATCCATTTTAAGGTATTTTTGTGCTGCAAGGGTGGTGGAAGTGCTCCAATTGTGAATTAAAATAAGGTCTTTTCAGTCACAATTGCTGTCAATTTCTGTAATCATTAATTTAATAATGGTAATTATGATTATGATTATGATCCACTGCAAGTGTTCCATGCCTGCAAAGCTCACTGTGGTAAACCTTGCAGAGCCAGGTACAGTGATGTATGTGAGACATTGCTGCAGTTGTTTTTCAAAGGATAAGTGTCTTACTGCATATGTGTCTGCAGGCATTGGACTTTGGTGCTGAAACAGACCTCGTGGCACATGGTACCCACACAAGTGGCTCCTGTTCCTGTCTGTGAACAGCCAGAGCATCACCTCCTCTTGCATTAACAGAGATTGCACAGGGTTACAGTAAGGTGGTAGATGCAGCTATCCTGGAACAATCAGCTTGGAACTGTCTATCCCGGAACTGTAGACATCAGAAGGGAATGACCCATAACCTGCTTGTAGAAATTCCCTATGCATTGGAATTTATTTTTTTTTTCCTTTTGAATTATTTGAACTTATTCCAAAAATCCTGTCTGTTTTGAATTTATTTCGTGATCTTTCTCATTCTAATGCAAGATGAACAAATTTTGAATACCTTTTCATTTACATACTAATATCTGATCAGGGGAAAAATTTCTGATGCAATAAACCCTAAGAAAGTAATACAAGACAAAAGTTCAGCTTCTACACAAAATGGGTTGAGTTTTTCAGGCTCTTGCACCTCAAGTTGGTGTGACCAGGCAAGTGCAAAGCAAGTGTAAATACATACCACTAAAGGAAGTGATAGATGAGAGAGAGAGAACTTATTTTAATATGCTCTTATACTACCTTGTCGATTAGAATGATGTTTAAAAAAAAAATTCAAGTCTATGCATTGCCAGATAATAAATAAGAGTGAAACCCCTGAGTTTTGAACTCATATGGCACAGGTGTAAGTGATTACTCCAATTTATGTGAACAGAGGCAGCACATGCTGATATTTGGGCATGAGAGGCTTGACATTTGCATATATATCTTTTGTGGATGCAGGCTAGGAGCAGAGGCAGATTTTCCACTTTCCAAATCTGCAAGTCAGAACTTGATGAGACAATGATACTCAGGAGAGGCAATGAGAATCAGATGGTAAAGTGGATTAGGTAAGGATAACGAAGAGATTTCAGGAACCCATGTAATAGGAAAGGATCTCAATTCTATTTATCTTACTTTGGTTCCTAAAAGAACACAAGCTACAAAGCTTTGGCCTGTGCATGCACTTAAGACATTGGAACACTGAATTAAGAGGTATTCATTCAAATCCCTTTTACTATAAAAGAAGATCATGTGTTTCACATCACTCTCACAACTGGAGTTTCAAAAATCCATTCATGGCCATGATTTGGCTGATGGACCACACTGGTGTGGATCCATGAAACTGCCTTCCACTAACAGTCACTTGCATTTTTAGGGGTAATTTTAAATTTTGGTGAAAAAAGAATGAGTGAAAACAGAACAAAAGAAAAACCAAAGCCCAACTTACTGAAAGCTCCTGGAATAGACCAAGTGAAAACTGATTCCTGTGCTGTTTCATGACACATCTAAGCAAAACTCGGCAGAACAAAACCTCTTTGAAGCTCTTAACTGTTCAGTGTTTGCTGAGGTGCGTTGCCTTGCACCTGTGTTTGTGAAATAAGATGTATTTTGAAGGGGGCAGGGTTGATTTTGGAAGGTGAGATGGCTCACTTTGTTGTGCAAGTCAAGTGCAATGGCAGCACACCACAGATGTCTGCCACATGTTGCACACATTTTAATATTCAGTAGCAAATGTTCTTATTATATAAGAGCAAGAAGAATAAGGTTCATTTCATGAAAGCAGGTGAAGTAAACCCTATTGAGATGTGTGTCATATGGAATGCATAATGGATGATGGTCCAGATGCATCCAAAAAAGAAACGTGCTTTGTGTGCAGCTGAGATAGGGAAGCTTGTGGTAAATTCTGCCCTTTGTGAGGCTTTGGCTCTGGACAGGGATTCTTGTCATGCGTTTCTGCCAAATATTTTGGTATTTAACTCATATGTTTTACCATATATGGGTATCTACTTCAGCACTTTTGTGTTTACCATTTGCATACTTTTTTACTTCTTGTTCTTGCAGAACTGCTTAGTTAAGAATTCAGTGGGCCCAACGATTACTGATTTACATTAACTCAAGACTCATTCTTTTATTTTGTAATAAGCATAACACAAGGAAGAAAACAAAACAAAAAACCCCAACCAAATAAAAAAATGAAAAAAAAAATTGGAACAAATTGAAATTCTTAGCAAGAGGACATTACAAGAAAATTCTGACCTCAAAAATATACTCAGCTACCAGACCCTCTTTGGGATAAGTTGCATGGGTAACTGGACAAGCTGAATTTTCATCCAGTGGGAGGTATGGTTCCATTTTACAATGGTCACTTAGAAGATGAGAAATCTGAATAAAGTGTTGTCAGTTTGTCCAGTTCTAATGTTCTCAAGGATCTTATTCCAGTCTAATTGTCATAATGGTGGTTATAACAGTTAGTACACAGTCCCTCCTGTGAGATGGAGTTTGACTTCTTAATAAGTCTGACTGAATTCAGATGACAGGGGTCAGGAAATAAAACATAGGCTTTTACCAGAATGCTAATGTGTCAAATCAGGCTGCTTATTTAGGTGCCTAAATATGGATTTATTGTCTGATGTTTGTGTTTTACATTAGATTTGCATGAATAACATCTGAAACCTTACATTCTTGCCCTGAACAAATGAGTAATGTTTCTTTAAGGAAAAAATAAATAAAGCCAAAAAGCTAAAAACCCCAGAGCCTTCATTAGTTTTTGTGCTAACCAACATTCTTATGTTTTATATTCAAACCAACATATTAACATGAAACAATCATTCCAGATGGAGGAAAATATCACTTCTAGGGTCAGGAAAGGGGTACATAAAATTCTGGCAAATTAGAAGGAAAAATCTACAGGGGCAAAAAAGCTCATTAATATATGCTTTAATCCCCTTGTGGATCGTTGTGGTTTGGACCTGCAAAAACTGAAATGAGAAAATGCTACCATAAGCTGACCAGCTTTAGTGCTGAAAGGCAATATCCAAAATGTTCCTCAGGCTTCCGGGGAATGAAATGCTTTGAATGGATATTTCTATATAGTTCTTCTCAACAGCTGACTCAGTAGACGCCTATCCTAAATTAAGGTGTCTCAGGTTATGGTGTGAATTTCAGCAGAAAGTGTGCACCTAGCCAAAAGTCAGCATAATTTAGAAGGTATAACACTTTATAAGCAAGATATTTTTAAAGATTTTTTTCTTGAGAAAAACAACAACAACAAAAAAAACCCCCAGCCACTGAGCATTTTTGTTTTGCCTCGGGTAGAGAATTTCAAGAAACTACAGTTTATGCTATGATTTAGCTAATCTACCTAAATACAGCATCTGTAATTCCTTTATGTGGTAATTAGTATTTTGACAAGAAAATTTTACTAGTTTTCTGTCACAAAACCAGACTATGTTAGTACATGCTCTAAGTTTTAATTTTAATAGCAGAATCAGTTGTCTCTTCTTTTTACATATTTCACCTGGTAAGACCAGCAAACAAGTCACATCTCTCTTTCCTGTCTTTTCTTCCAACTACGGGTTTGGTTCTTTGCAGCTGCAGGAGCCACGTCAAGGGGCACCAACTCATAGAACAAGAGGCAACATTTTTAAACCATATTCAGCTACAGCACTTGATTCCTGGTTCCTTTTGATGTGAGCCAGACATTAATTATCTCCATGTTGAGAAGTGGAATCCATTTCACATGAGTGCTGATTGAATTTGACCAAAAACCAAGAGTTGAAGTCCCAACATGAGGCTGCAAAGCCAAGCACGTTACTAGTTCTGCATGAATTTCACCAGCTGGCTGTACACTAGAAAACTCAATGTCCATGGCCAGGACCTGCAGGCATCTGAGGGTACTATTGAAATGCAGCCCATTTATTTCATACCTTCTGAAGCAAAGTGTGATTTATAACTGGCTCAGGATGGGCCTCTTGGATTCAAACCTCTTACTGGAGGAAGTACTTACACAGAAACCACTACTTCTGCTTTCCTTCCATTCCTTCTATACCTCTCTCATCTGCATACACAACACTTGCATGTGTGTTACTCCTATGGTACATATAACTGTTGACTACTTCAAGACTTTGGATCAATAAAAGCTCAGCAGAAAATAGGGCAATTCTACCAGCCATGAACCTGAAACATTTCTGAAATGTTTCCTAAACATTAACAGGAGCCAGGAGGTATTTTGATAGTCTTATAAATTTAAACTCATTTATAACAAATACTGAATTTATTGGTTTATTATGCGAGCAGGAATTGCATATTGTATTATAAAATCAAAGGCCAACATAGTTCAGATATCTTCAGCTATAATTAAGACTTCCATGTATTTTACAAGATTTGAGAGAGGAATACTATAAAATCTATAGACCTTATTCATTAAAAAAGCTGCTTATGTAATCAATTCACATTTTTCTGTGTGTTTTATGGCATCCTGGAATATCTGCATTCAATATACATTGGGTGATTTCAGCTATATTTATAATGTTTATGGCTGTGGATGTACAAATATAGATGGGATATGGCTGCTAAAAGGTAGGTCTGCTTTTATGCATGTTATTATTTATTATGCATATCACAGTAGCACCCAAACTGTATCCACATGTTTAATGCCACTCATGTCAGTCCCCTTTCTGGCAGCAAGGTCTGTCCTTGATTTGTTGCTGAGCATCCCAAGGACTGGTGCTCTGGTTTTCTTACCAGTGGTGGGAGGAAGTCTTTGAAATAAACCAGGTATTTTTTAAACTGAGTTTGTTTGAGGACTGCCCTCCTTGAGAAGCAGCTCCTGATCTCCTGACTTCCCCCCAAAGTGTTTATGGTCCCCAAAGGATACAATACCATGTCCCTCACCTGGCTGATCTTTCTGTCAAGCCCATGTAAGCCTCTACCCCACATACATTCCTTTGTTTAGCTCTATGCACCCATCCTGAAAAACCACCCCAGGATCCTGACATCCTCCTGGTGTGCAGGCCAGTGCTGCTGTCCCTGTCCCATGCGCCTTGCTTTGTCCTGCTGCACACCTGTGCTAGTGCTGCTCTGAAAAGAGCAGTTCTTGCAGGCATGAATGGTGCCAGCAGCCCAGAGAGTCACAGCCAGTTTTATTTCTAAGCCAGGGCAATGTCAGCCACAGCTCTTTACGCTGGCAGGGTAATACTTTCTCAGTGAGGCACTTATATAAGAGAAAGGAGAACTGCATGCTAACACTGGCAAAAAATTTAAAGGTCCACATATCATGACCTCTTGTATGAATAATTTAGTTAAAATTAGCAACATTACTGTGATTGCAGTGAATAGTTTCTGAGCTGTAGATTAAGATACTAATTTTGAAGGATTTCCATGCCATTATCATCTCAAAATTGTCTATCCACTAATATGGATGCCCATATATTTGGTAAAAAGTCATCTGGAGTAGAAGAGGAGTAGGGATGTATATGTGGCCTCTACCTCATATCCAGGCAAGCCTAGGGAGATTCTAACCCATTGTTCCACTTCATGGTTTTCTTGCTTTAAACTGAGCAGTGTCATCTTCACAGCTGAAAGGGATCTGCTCAGCTGAGAGGGTGGTGGTGGCCTCCAGTCATGCCTGGGAAGTTCCTGTATATTTGCTGCCTGTATCTGTTATTAATTTGTGTCTTAAAATAAACTTCTAGGCATTCCCACAGGAACTTGAAGTCGAAAATATATGAAGGATTGGCAGGATCAGATTTATAATGATGCATTGTTCACATTTGTGATCAGTTTTTTGATGCTGAATATGTACTGTACAGTTTCATGACAGTTTTTTTTCTCTAATAACCAGCCTTACTGCTAAACATCTAAAGCAGGATGATGTAAAGAACAAATTACTGCACAGTTCACTACAATAGGGGAAGATTTATCTAGCCAGGGAGATTTCAAGTGGACATTTAGATACTGCCACAGTGGCAGATAAATTAGCATGGGAAAGTGCTGCTGATTCTACTTTCCAATAGATCTAGCACGTTAGCAGAACACCATGGGCTGGAAAAAATTATAATCTACAAATGGAAAATTGCAATATACTGAAATCTAACCAGGGAGTCAGAGGAACATGTCTCCTGGAATGGCTCCTGTGTTGGCAGAAGTGACTGGGCACTGATCCCAGAGTGTATTAATCTCCAGTCATGAAGCTAACACAGGAAGGTCATTTAGTTATTAGGAAAATAAAACAGGTTTTATAAACTGAAGTGTGGTGATCATGAAAGGATTACACTCCTACCAGTTTTGCTCAGGACTATCCACTGGCTATGGTTAGGGCAGCAGGACTGCCTGTTACAGATTGTCTCCAATCTGCAGGACAGCACAGCTTGCAATCACACAGTTTGGCTTTCTGTCTTTGCCCAAAAAAGGTAGTCCCCAAATGTTGCCAAGATTTGTGTCTGAGAGTGGCATCTGGCAGGAGCTACAGCCATGACAGAGAGGGTGTTAACAGCTAAAGAGTACAGGCAATTGCTGTTCACTGCTTTAGCTAGCACCTTCTTCTCCTTTTATTTGGTTATACAAGCATTACCCATGTATCTTATAACAGCTCTCTGCACAAAGGTATCCTCTGGATGTCCCTTGGCCTCCAGGAGCATCCCAGGACATGATCACTGGAAAATTTGAATCTCAGTAGGCAAAAGAAAGGACAGAATACAAGAGTGCAATACTTCTCTCAAACTTTAGTGATTTATATGTAGTTAATTGAATTACTTCTTCTATTTATGGATTCAAACAAGGACTTTCACAGGAAAGCCGCCTCAGCTCTCCACCTCAGAGAAGACAGGTTTAGTTTACATTTTAGGAAAAGTTCTTTTCTGTGAGGGCAATGAGGCATGTGGACAGGTTACTCAGAGGCATTACCACAATGCCCCATCCCTGGAAGTGCTCAAGGCCAGGTTGGATGGGGTTCTGAGAAACTTGGTCCAGTCAAAGGTCTCCCTACCTATGTCAGGAGGTTGGAATGAAATGGTCTCTAAGGTCCCTTTCAAGACAAACCATCCTATGATTCTGTGATAGGATTGAAAACCTCCAAGCATGGATATTGCACAACTTGTCTTGGTAACCTGTTCCAAAACCTAGCTGACCTAAGGTTTTTGGCACATGCTAATTTGTGAACTGTCCCTGGACATCTGGCAGCAGCCCTACTGCATCAAAGACCACTCATTAGCCTTCTTCATTTATCAGTATAGACACAAGCCCTCAGATTGCCAAGCAGGACCCCTAACAGCTGGGGTAGGACCATCACCGAACCAAGGAATGTAGCCTCTCCCCCCCCTCCATCCTGGCCTTAGACTCACACATCATAGAGAGAGTTGAAAAGAGATCAGAAAGAAAAAAAATATTGTTTTCACTGCATCTATGTTTTCATTTGCTTCATATTTTAGGAGCCGTCAGACAAAAGGGCAAGGAAGGAAGCTACAAATCCTTTTCAAAAGGCAGAGAAAAGAAATGAACAGCAACAACAAGAAGGAAAAAAAGGAAAAAGGTAATTTTGAAATATATCCTTAACTTCTAAGCTGTAGAGCCAGGCCTTGGATATTGTTAATGAACCATTAGCCCAGTCTTAATCACAACATCTCTTTCTTTTGTTCTCACACCCCACTGATTTTCGCAGCCGGACACACTTGGATTTTCAGAAGTGACAGCACTCCTCTTGAGCATGGCTCACGCTGGTTATAATGGACACATCTGTGCTTGCTATGTTTGCCTGTCATATCCACTGTTTGCTTTTAGCAGCACGAGAGGAGAGTGTGGCAGCCTGTGTGTGTGTGCCTGTGTGGGAGCAGCAGCGAGAATGCAGAGACTACTTAAAACCCTGCTAAGCTGCTCTGTTTCTCAATACTGTATTTATTGCAACTCACTTTGTAGTCAGATGAATGGAGTATTTTTTTAAAGGAATTTTACTCCCAATTGTTTTTACTACAACATAAATTTGCTGACTCTTTATTAGACAGTAAGAACTTGGGCAACCCTTTGTGAGACTTGATCTTCTATTGAAATGTGTTCAGCTTTGCCCTGGAAGTTGGCCTTTCAGCTGAATAACAAAAACTCACAGGCAAACCTCCCCATACAGTCAGAGCACTGGTCTTCTCTGCACAAGCCTTTCTCCAACACTCCTCCTCAAATGAGTTCCCTGTGGCAGTGTCAGTACTGGTGAGTGAAACATGGCCAGGGCGTACTGTTAAATTGTGAGCACAATTTTGGGCATGGTTTTGGGCATGGTTTCAGCCCTGGCCAGCAAGCAGCTCCTTCACAGTGCCTGGCAAGGTCTGGGGAGCTGCCTGAGTGATCTGGCTGCAGCGATGCTGATGTGGTGAGAGTGTGAGTCATGCCACGTCCTTTTGGCCCCCTGCCGCAGACTGGCCTCCAGCATTTACTCGAGGAGATGCAATCACACTATCTGCCCTTTTCTTTCCCTTTCCTTTTTCCCCCCTTCTCTTTCTTTTTTCTTTGGTTTTTTTTTTCCTTCTCGTTTTTCCTTCTCTTTTTTATTAGTTTCTTTTTCTCTTTTATTTTTTTTCTTTTGATTTCCTCTCCCCAGCAACAACTTAGATTGCCATTGCTTTAAGCTCCGATTCTGCACTGAAGGTTGCATGAGTGATTCTTTCTGCAGCTTTGGAGCCTTTCTCATCTGCTTGCAATTCTGATTTTACCCTACAGCAATTTCACTGACTCTGTTTACACAGAGTGAGGTGAGGGAACACCTTACAGCGCTCTACATAAGTTTTTACTTTTTGTTGTTCTTGAAACTATAGAAATAAACCCAACCATACTCTTACACAGGGAAAGGATAAAAAAGCCTGTTCTTTTTGCTCTCCTTGATAATTATGTTTTTTTGCTTACATATTTTTTAAAACAGTTTTTCTTTTCTTATATTTTATCTAGAATTTATATTTCACATAATCATAGAAGGAGAGAATGTTTTGGGTCTTAAGGGACCTTAAGGACCACCTAGTTTCAATTCTGCTGCTATGGGCAGGGAATATGTAGATATATCATGCTGTTTCTTACCTTCAAGTTAATCCTATCAATTAGAATGTAAGATACAAAGGGATGAAAAGTTAGCCTTAAAGCACATTTAGATTTCATTTATCCCTTTGTGCGTCTTCCTACCATCATTCATTCAGTCTGCTGCTATGTTCCCTTTTGTATATTGTATCCTAACAATCCTTTAGAACATTTCCAGAATGTTTACTAGCCAAAATGGATATTGTGAATCTAATAATGCTAAATATCAAATTAATTTCCTTATTGGCTCAATATTCTTGGATTAGTAACATGCTGCTTTGAAATAACCCATATTTCAGAAACAAACTGATTCTTCTGTATTTATTATTTATATCATTGAGCCAAAGAGTAAAAATGTGAAGCAATAATACAAATTAATGTTAAAAAGATTCATAATTTACTTTTACTTAGGGATGCTGATAGCTGGAAGAGCAATGGCAAATATAATTAAAGTTGCATAACTCTTCCATTCTACCCGTTCTTTAGTTCACTCATGGTTTTCTTAATTGATCATTATCCATTCCCAACATTTGTATTCATAGTTCCTGTCTGTAAGTGATATTTTTGGTGAAAATCTATGTAAAAAATCTTCCAGCCATTTTTGAGAATAACAAAACTACAAAACCCAAACCTCAAAACAATCCTACAAAAAAGCCATTATTTCCCCCATAAAAAGAATAACACAAAAAGTCTGTCTTTTAAGAACAGCCTTCATTAAGATAGCTTGAGGAGGAAGATGAAGAGCCAAATACTTTGTTGTTACAAATGGGGAAATGTTGATAGGAAAAAATGGGACTTGTGGTCATTTTCATGCACAGAAAATCTGGCACATAACGTGCTATGGAAATGGCCTCTTTTGAGACGAAGTGGTTTGGTAAACACTGGCTACATTTTGACCAGAATGGGAATCTTTGGCACCTCAGCTCTGTTTGCATGGAGTATATTTCTTGTATGCAGCTATGAGCTGTTACTCAGGGAACTAATTGTGCAGTGAGTGAGAAGCAGTTTGAAAATTTGGGTTAAACAGACATTTTGCCTTCCTAAAACTTGAAAGGCAAACAAGTCTTTGACACACAGAGCATCCAACTAAAATGCCTCTCTGAAAAGAATGGATGGATTAATCTCAGTAGGTCACATTTTCGATCTTTCAGAGTTTAATTACTGCATGGATTTTGCATGTACTCTAAACTAAGAAAAGAAACTTAGCTTAAGTCTTGATTGAATGGTCAATGATCACCACTAGTAGAATTTTCCACTTCTGCTACCTTTTTCTTCTTTACTCTGTATTTGGGCATTTATTGACATTTGGATTCAATTTGACTGAATATGTAATTTTAAATAGAGCGCAAATAATCAGGTTCCTTTTTTGAGAGAAATGTTAAGCAAGCAAGCCAAATAGTTTGATCTTGCCCCAGATATATTCCAGCAACACTTATTTTAAAAAAACAAAGATTTTTAGAAAAGCTGCTCCTGTCTTCATCCATCTGCCACTGAGAAAAATTTTACTGGTTGTCTGTAGATGGAAAAGATCAGGATTAATCCCAAAAGTAGATTGTGGGCTTTGCTAACCACCTGTCAGCTAAGGACCAGGACGTTGGAGGAGAAGCTGAAAAATACCTCAAAGAAACTTGTCATGCTATAAATTCTGACCTAACAACATTATTGACAGTGGAATCCTTAACACCTTTAACCATTCAAATATTAGGCATTTGGTTTAAATTGGTTACTAAAGTCCATTGTGTAGGCAATGGAGAAATAGATACGAGTCTTTTTGGATGGTGATGCAGCCCAGCCTTCAGAAAATGGTTGTGATACAGGATAGACTGTCCTCTGAAGGTACCTTTCTGATTCCTTGAGATTTGGAGAGATCTTCATATATTGCTGGAGGCACCTAACCTGTAAACTGCTAAAGTCAGTGAGACAAATCCCAGAGCAGATTTGCTAACATCAGCAACAGTCAACTGCTGGTTGAATTCAGCAGCGTATTAAATGATCCTTTTTCAATTACAATAATATCAAGATTTGGCCATGCCACTTAACAGAAGTGAGAGGGGACAGGTGACTAGTGAGGAAGCTGTATCTGCTTCACATAATTAGGAGCAGCTTCTGTGAATACTGTCTCAGAGACATTTTCGTCTCATTTCTGTCACATTCCAGGTGGAAATTGCTGCAGTCCTGTTAGTGCTATTTATTTTATACCTGAAAGTACCCTAGTTGACACAGAGGGCACTTTCTGACCTTTTATAAAATATGGAGTATTATCTTTAAAAAGTGGATAATTTTTACCCTCATTCACACATTCACTTCCTTAGGCAATACTAGATCAGTTTTGAATTACATTTTTGCTTCTAACCCTGGAATTAATATTTTCAGCTGTTAAATATGTTTGATCCACCACAAGACCTTTCCCTTGTATATATTTTTTAAAGTAATTTTTACTTATCTTTAAGTACACATCATGCTATATATGAAAACAGAAAGTTTTCTGAATAGGTAAGCACGCACATAAAAAGAAGGTGTGAAAAAGAACCCATTTCATAGCTCTGAAACCAGTGATCACCATGTGTCACGTGAGACCACCCCACAGCAAGTAAGAAATTAGAAATGTTGGGGGCTGCTGAACATCAAATTTTCACAGCAGACTGGCACAAAGTTGTTTAGCACAGATGTTTCTGTAATTGTGATACACTGGGAAAATTCTCAGTGTTCCAACTTCAATGGCTCCCAGACTCACACTTCCACCTGCATGGTGTGGTGGTCTGCTCTGAACACACTGGCCTGTAATGTGAACCATGTGCTAACATGTGCATGGCTCAAAAACCTGTTTAACCCCCCCTTTCCACCACTGTTGCCCTCACATCTTTAGGCTTGTTTCCCCATTTCTATTTTTTATGTTTAAAGGATTTACAAAATGGAGAAAATAGAGACAGCAGAAATCTTATGGGACTGGAGATGTGGGAGGGAGCTGGTCAGGTACTTCCAGTTTGGTGGAGAATTAAATTTGCTCTCTGCTCTGTGCAGGGCATGCAAGGGCCTTTGGAAAGAAATGTGGTGGTGCTCTTTGCAATTGGATGAACAATTTGTGGGGAAAAATTTGATGCATTGCTTCTTTTCTTCAGATTAAAGTTGTACTTAAAAAAATTAGGCATGCAAATACATTTCAAACAATTTATTTTTCTAGTGAGCTGGTTTTTTTTGACCAACATTGTTATGATTCTTACTAGCTCTCACATAAAGCTTTGCCTAAGTAAATCTCAGTGTGCTTTCAGTTTTCGTTGTACACTTGTTGTCAGAGGTTCACTGCTGAGCTCACCATTGTGCACGTGTATGTTTGTGTGAACAGAGGAGTCCCAACCTCATAACATAGGAAATGTGGACCAATATTTTGATAACACTTTTATAAATAAGTAGCAGAATGTGGGTCCCAGAAATGCATAAATAATTTTTATTAAAAAAAGATGTATGTAAATATGTTAGTAGATAACAGAACATAATGTACATGAATTCAGCATGTATTCTCTACTTTAAAAAAAAAACCAAAAAAAAATGAAAGACTCATTTTCTCTCAAAATCCTGGTTAAAGGAAGACAACTAAACTGTATATTACTTATGTTTATATATACCCTCTCACCTACTGTTTGCTATTTTGTACAGGTACTATAAAATTGATATTTACAGCCAGAGCTTTTTGGAAATTTTCCCACAGAATATATTTGCACTGGAAAATTGCTGATTCACAAAGAAATTCTTCTACAGAGGGAAAAGCTGAAATGAAATGGTTTTTTTGCTAAGATCAAACCTATTAATTTTGCTATTTTTCAAAAGAATTTTTTTAATGTTCCTTATTTAAAAAAAAATTTTAACTATAAAGTCTTGTTAAAATTATTCTTTGGAAGGCATACTTAACTGGCCTAGAAAATTTCCTTCCTTCCTTCCTTCCTTCCTTCCTTCCTTCCTTCCTTC
>VXBC01009448.1:959728-987802 GCA_013399945.1 Ploceus nigricollis
CTTACTCATTTCTATCCTTCCTACCTTCCTTCCTTCCTTCCTTCCTTCCTTCCTTCCTTCCTTCCTTCCTTCCTTTTTCTTCTGACTATCTTTAGTTACAGTATCGAGAAATGGTGAAGTTAGAGAATTTGAGCTATTCAAGCAGGGGTTTTTTTGTGACATACTTAAAAAGACAAAACTATACATTGCTAAAATGACAGTTTTACCATGGAAAATTCCTTATATTGATAATAAATTTTTCAGTATAAGTATTTTTATATAGGTTGAACAGTGTCTAACCTAGAAAGGTCAGTTTTGTTCTACTAAAATGGTACAGTTTGAACTTATATATCAGTTAGAAAAGGACTGCCAAGTTTATCATCTAAAACATTACTGTGCCACCTAGAAAACCCTTTGAGCAGGCAGGAGTGAAGCCCCCAAAGACTTAAGCATCCCTCTTTTCCCTCTGTTGGTAATAAAATAACACAGAGGCAAAGATGGAAACTGCACTGTCTTTGTTCCTGAGAAGCAGGGCTGCCTCTCTGGGTGCTTCCCACATCCCGGGAGAATGGCTGAGCTCTTGGCAGCCCTCCTGGTCCCCACTGACCTTGGGCTAACGCTTCACCACGGGGTCACGGGACAGCAGATTGATCACCCTGGAAGTGCCAGTTTCTCAAAGGTTACACAAACAACCTCCAGTCATTAAAACTAACTATAAAAAAAACCCTATTCTCCTTTTTTCAAAGTGGCTGAGTCACTGTTTGAGAATGGAAGGTGGACAAAACCACTGAATAAACTCATCTTAATAAATAATTTGTTTACTTCTATTTATCAGGCCTTGTAGATGACAACAGAAGTGGAGATGGATGTGAATACCCTCTGTTTAGAGCTGTTACAATGACTATTCTTTTCATATTCAAATTAGAGCTAACTCTAATTAACACTTCAGAATAAGGAAAAGTGATTTTCTTCTACAAATGATGTACTAAACTTGTTTTATTCTGATGGTGATACATGAGTCATGGCTGAAGGAGTAATAACCTTACCAGTACATAACCTCACATGTACTATGAAACAGATTCTAGCTTAAGAAGGAGCACATTTAAGCTGGCTGAAATAGTAGGGATTTATACGATATTTTCATTAAAATGTCCCTTCATACTGAAGTTCAGTTTTTAATTGACTAGAATATCAGAACTTTGACTAGCATTGCAAGTGTTCAGACAAAAGTAGATGTCACTTTTAAGAGGCACAGAATTTCTATATAAACACAAACATTCTAGAAATAACGGTCTGAAATATTTTAATTTAGAAAAAAATTAAGACAAAAAGTTTTTTTTTTTTCACTGAAATTTGCTGTGTTGACAAAAAAAAAAACCCCTAACCAACAAATTTAAAATAAAGTCAAGGATTTAAATGTTGTGGATTGTAATGTACATCTTTAAAGAGAACTCAGAATTCACCCAAAATAATAATATTGAAAAAGTAGAAATAATTCTTACTTTCCTTTTTTGAGCACTACATGAAAAACAAAATTAGTAAGATCTCTACCTTTTTTTTTCTTTTTTTCTTTTTTTCTTTTCACAATGCAAAATCTAAGTTAGTTGTAAGGAACTTTCAGAAGACTGCTCTTGTGTGGTAGATATTCCCAGTGTAATGAACTGCACACCTGAACCTCCAGGATCCTGGTCTTTTGCATTTTATTAAGAGGAGGGATGTGAAGCCTGTGTAATGCCAGATAAAATTATGAATTGCAGTGGTGGTTTTTAAACCTTCTGGAATGTTCACCTGTTCATAAAAAATTACTATGATGGTACAAAATGTTATCTCTTTGTAGATGATAATTCTATTCTGCTGAAAAATTAATTCAATTAATACAATAAAATTAATTGTTAATGCAATTAAACAGATTTCAGAGTGTCTATCTCAAATGCTCCAGTGATCTATAAAAGAAGTTACATGACTTAAAAGAAGCCTGTGTTTATGTCAAGTATTGAAAAGTTCCAGTGTCTAAATGAGGGGGTGAGTAAAAGGATGCCCCAGTTTCTGTAGTGTTGCACTCTAAGATGCATCACATTTGCTTGAAGTTACTCATTCTCTGGGATAATGAAAAGAAGATAAATTCAGACAGTTTGTCACAATTACAGATATGCCTCCTTTTTAGTTATGTTTTCTCTGTAAATGCTCTCATTCACTGCAGGACATGAAGGTGCAACTTATGTACAATAATGGATTAGCTAGTAAGATTTCTGGACTTGATTCATTACTGCTTCATGTACCACAGGAAGAAGCTGACACCAGATTTGAGTTCCTAGCTGACTTTTAATAAGTGTTGCATCCTTTTAAAAGGCAAAATAAACTTTCCAATATCTGTGAAATAGCATTTCTTACAAGAAGCAATGGGCCTTTTGCAGCACTTGAATGCTTAGGTTAGAATTCATGCACTTTGAGTTTGAAACTTAGATTCTCTGCCACATCTTGTAAAGGACTCTTGGGAGCTTGAACACACATTTTGAAGAAAATGCTCTGCTTTAATGATGTTTGTGTTTTCTTTGTAAACTGCAATGGAACCTGGTAACCCATGGAGGAAATTTGCCACTCCGAAGTTTTCAGCTATAGCTGAGAGAGAGGAGGTTATACTGAACTCAACACTTAGACCTTGAGATTGATGCTTTCATATGTAATTTGAAATTCATAAAAAGCATAAATGGACCTTCTTTCCTTCACCTTTAATTGCAGCAGATATGGTGATAAAAACGGTTTGCTAAAGGACTAACAGGATCTGTGGAGAAATACAAAGGTTTCAGCAAGCTTTTTCCTGGAGAAGAGCTGAGCTATCCTGTCCTCTCAGACCTTGAGGAAAACAGTCAGAAATTTGATACATTAGGACTGAGGGGAAATAACAAAATCCTTTTTTCTGAGGAGACCTTTTTGTATTGGTTTATGTTTAGCTGGAAGAAAAAAAGAAGCAAGAAGAGCTGGGTAGACAGCTGGGTTAACAGTAGGCAAGCACTTGCAGCCTGGTGACATTTGTGAAAATAACAATATTTTTCATTTGTAGACTCTTCATTTAGGCAGCCAAGCTTTACAAGCAAGTGAGATCCCTGCAGAGTGAGATCCTTTCAAAGAGTAAACTAATGTGTCTTCATACCAGATGCCTTTTTCCTTGCTCATTTATGTCACTTTCATGCTACCCTGTGTAGTTTTTTGAGCTTTTCTGACCTACTATATATTTTTTTAAAATGACTGACAGATATTGTGGATTAAATGTCTATGAATGTCTGGGCAATTTATAAGCCAGTCAGTTCTGCAGAGGAAAACAAACAAACAAACAAACCACCAAAACAACAACAAACAAACCCCAACAAACAAACAAAAAAACCCAAACTAAAAACAAAAAGAAAGAAAAAACCTAGGTCCAAATCCTTGGCTTTATGCTCTTTGCTTTCTCCAGCTCCTGCAATCTGACTTAATTTCACTGTCTCCTTCAATACTTATAAAAGTTGCGCTCACCTCAGACCTGACCTGCAGCAGCTCTTCCTGCTGCCAACTTGCAGTAAAATTTATTGCCTTGTTCTATCAGATGACATGAAACAATGCCAGCAATTTCTCCAGTGTTATCTATATGTGATCAAACAGCACTTAAATTACCCACACTGAGGAAAAATATGTTGTTTTCTCTTGAATATTTTTAACCTGTAAAGTCTACTGGAAGCATACTTGTTTGACAACAGAACTTTTAGGTGGAAGCTTGTCAAAAGGAATACTTGACAAGCCAACATTCAAAAGTGCAGGGAAAAGGAATCTTATTGTATACTGCTGAACTTTGCAGTATCATTTGCTTTAGAGGTCAGCCAGCTAAAGTTATTTATTGTTCAAAAGGTGTTTTTAATCAATTTGAAAAAGTATGGCTTCTCTCCAAGTATGCCTCCCTTCTCCACAAGCACCAGTAACCAGGATTAAAGAAGTTTAAATAACAACAAACCAAGCTTTGTATTTGTGCCTTGTGTCAACTCACACTGCTGTCGGAAAAGGAACATTGATTTTTCTTTTGTTACAATGCACTTAAATTGAACTAATCCTCTAAGCCCTCTGTTTCACTGTGCTTTGCACCTAGAATCTCCCATCACTCATTCTTTAAACCTGAGGACATGTCAGCATTTGCAGTGGAGTCAGGCAAATATGCCTGTGCTCCTGGAAATGGAAGTCAGTAAAATCTCCATGTGTATCAGCACCCTGCAGACACACTGACAGGGATCCATAAAGAGGACAGTCATGTTCATGCCTTGCTGTGACCAGGCCTCTTTGAACCTGCTTGAGATCTTTATTCCTCAATGCAGCTCTGCATAAACGCAGCGGTGTGCTTTGCAAACCAGTGCAGCTGCCCCTGCATCACACTCTTGCACTTCTCTACCAATATGAGTAGGACTCTTTTGCATCTACAATAAACTATCATGTATTGTACTTTTCTTCTTTCTTTCTTTCTTTCTTTCTTTCTTTCTTTCTTTCTTTCTTTCTTTCTTTCTTTCTTTCTTTCTTTTCTGAAAACCTCACACATTTTGTTGCATTTACACTAACCCAACTTCCCCTTTAGGCATAGAATGCTATTAGTATCTACAAATGGGTAATTGAGGCACAAAAAGGTCAAGTGATGCACCTATGGTCACAGAGAAAGTCCAGGGAAGGTGTAATCACCTTGGTAACTTGAGCCATCTACCTCCATCTAACTCAAACCCCTCAAGCTGTCCATTTCCTTTCACTGATGTACTGAACAGCAGTGCCAAAATAATTTAAGCAGTATCCCAGGACAAATTAAATGCTTCAAATACCTTGCCCCATCTTCAGATTAGCACTCCCTTTCTTTACTTCTGCCAGGTTATAAAGATGTGTCAGCATACAGATCAAATTCTATACTTGTTCTAAACATGAGCAAACCTTGAGGTTGCCCGGTTGCAGTTGTTGGCAGAAGATTGTTTAAACTCAGAGAATGCTGGTCAACTGCTGAATCCTCATGTGTTGCACACTGTTTTGTTACACGTTGTCTAAGTTACCATTCAACATACGATCTAAGTTTTGATAATGACAAACAGTATGAAAGAAAAAAATCTGAAAGGCAAAAGGGAATAAAGGCACTGCAGGTCAGTGGGAGTTTACATGTATAGAGAAAACTCCAGCACTGCTACAGTCAATAGGAATTTTGCCTTTGGCTTCAGAGGAGCCAGATTTTCACCCACAGATCTTCTGTGGGATATGTTCTCATCTTCCAAAAATCTACGTTGCTTATTTTATTTGCCTTTCCTTTTTTCTTTTTTTCTAGCTTGATGGTAGAAAGTAGGTTCAAAAACAAATTGCTAATCACAGTGCAGTTATTTAGATGTATTACCCTTCATTTTCATAACTTGGTCTATTATGTTTATTTTTATCTAAGTTCTTTCTTCCTTGCTTCCCTTTTTTCTTTTCCATAGTGGCTTTAGTGACTTCTGCAGAGTTTTATAAACTTACCTTCTCTCAGTAAACTATTTGAAAACAACCATACTTTTATAATTAAAATTTTTCTTGCTCCTTCCCCACAAACATGTTGTCAGCTATGTAAAAGCTAAACAATCAAGTGGTATTTGTTTAATTATGATTTTATGTAGTTATTTAAGAGAGTTTATTAGGTTAGGTTATTTAAACCTAGCTATGTTTAAAAAAATATGCACTGTACAGAATTACATCAAATTTGTATAGTCCACAACACTAGAATACTATATCAGCATTTTGGTTCTGTATCAATATTTCAGGGGATTTTTACTTATGGTGAAGACGAAGACATCTTCATGGAGAAATCCCAATAACTTTAACAATACTCTGCCTATAGAATGCCTGTCTTGCTGAATAAAGTAACCAAATGCAATATGACTCTGAATATTATGCACTTAATATTGTATAAGTATTGTTGATCTCTCTTCAGTCCTTCTACATTCAAAAGTATGCTGGGGGAAGAATTGTCCTTATAAACTAAGAGAGGCTGGAATTCAGTTCATAACTAAGGCAGAAAGGGCTCAGAAGTAATCTCTTGCAAGGAGTATTGATATCTTTCAGCTGGTTGCACCAGGGAAAGCCCCTTCTGTGGTGTTAGTCCTGCTCCATGTAAGTGGGACTGCTCTGAGCTTTGCATCTGATTCCCATGCTGCCCCAGCCAGCAGAACTGAGCTGGCACCCGGGAGTGGAAATAACCTGTGCCAGGTACAGGACTGCTGTGGACCAGTGCAGAGGAGCAGGAGCTGCATCACAACTCAGTCAGTCCAGCGAGCTGCCTCTGGGGCAACACCAGTGCCTGTGCTTGTAGTAAGGCCATGGCTGATTCCTAAATAAACTGGTGGTGCTCACTGTAGTTTTTAGGATATTCCGTGTGATCTACCCCCATTGGGATGAGAATGAAAACCAGGGAACTTGCTCTTTACAGGTTAAGTTGCTGGAACTCTTTGGTATTGGCTGCAATGAAAAACTGCTGGCTGTGGATGTAGAAACGACTACTACTAGGGTATTGAAATTATACCAGTTAATGAAAGTAGAAAGTAATTTCATTTGCATTCTCAGAACTTTGTTGAAGAGTTCTTTAAGAAAGGGGGGGGGAATTAAAGAAAAAATGTGGGAAGGACAGAGGAATTTTAATGTTTTTCTATCCTGAGTTTTTATAGGAATGGTGCTATTAATGGCTTAGTGAATGCTTGTTTGTCTCCATGTGAAGGAAGATGGATGTGTGAAGAGTCACCCAAGTTCCAGGGAGAAACTGAGCAAGACAGATTAGTCCCACCTCAGCCTGACACCTGGGGCACATCCTTATCTAGGGGGGTAAATGGATCAGAATGTTACCGCCCGTTTATTTATTCTCCTTCTGTTTGGAGACTTTCCCTGATTAATTACTCTCTAGTAATTGCTGCTGTTAACTAATGTCAAATCTAATTAACCTGGAGTCCCTTCATCCAGTACCTTCAGCACCCCTTTGCAAAGACGAGAAGGTCATCAGCAAAGAGGTTCTGAGGATGGCCACACTTTACCCATTCGTTTATTTGCTTTGGGCCTTGTTTGCTATTCCTGCTGCAATGCCTGGCGACAGCTTTCTAGAATTCCCATCAAGTCTAATTGGCCTGCTGAAGCAGCAGTGAACACAAGATTTAAGAAATGTTTTCTTTAAAAACTTCTGGTCCTACAGACACTTTGAGATCATGTTTCACTCTGCTGAAATCACACACGATTCCCTGTGATTTTCATGAGAAATACTGCAAGAAAGTATTAAAAGAGAAACATGTCTCTGTGGTTTGGAGGGACTGATGGCCAGGGGGGTTGAAGAGTGGGTGGTGGTAACATAGCAAGGCATCTACAGAATCTTTAAAGGTTGCCAAAATTAACACATACAAGGTATTCAGTATCAAAGTTTTCAATATTTGGCTCCATAAACACAATACCGGTTGCAAAAACAAAGCTAAGGATTTCATGCTGATTACTTAAATAAAAATTGTTTAATTATGAACATTTGGGAAATGAAGTTATGAAGGACTGACCAATATTGCTATGGCTTCCTAGTGTTCATAGCATACTGTGAACACTGTGCCAGCATCTCACTGTGTAGAGCACTGTAGATCCATCTATGGTAAACAGTCCTAAGACTCAGTGTGCCTCGGGCAGATGGCTCCATGCAGAAGGAGGTCTCCCATCATTAAAGCCTATGGCTTTTAGCTTCACTAAGGACTGGGCTTTCCAGTCCAAAAAAAGCTACCAGCATTGTCTGTGGAGAGCCTGATCAGGGATGTCAAGATTTTATCTGCTTTTAGGTATTTTCATAGATCAGCACTAGAAGATTTATTTCAGAAAATGAATACGAATAATTCAAGTCGTGTTAGTATTCAGGAAATACTGGATAACACTTCAGATTGGTCACAAAGATCTGTTTTTTCTTTATGGTTTTCTAAGATTAGTATTGAAAATATGCATCTCTTGGAAATTTCGGTCCTGGATTACTCCTGTCTGTATCTGACTTTTCAACCTCTCCTGCCCATCCCTCTGACTGGCTGCAAACCATTTTTCTGACTCGATTGCTTTATCTCACTATTTACAGGTCTCATAGATACAACTTCCAGTTGAAGCTTTGGCAACATAAATGAGAGTTATAGAATGACTATGGTATTAGAGTAATGAGTTCTATGTTCTCAAAAACACTGTTTGAGGCCAAACAATTTACACTAGAGTGGTAGTGGAGCATATGCCCAGTCAGTCACCAATTAACAACTGGTGAGCTCTTGGTATGACTACCATGTACCACCTGTTAAGGCTTTTCACTCATAAGTTGGATAGTAGAAAATCTCATAAAGCTAATACATTGAATGCTCTGTCCTGTCCTGTTGTATGAGAAAAAGAATTGTTTATGAAGTAAATTCTGCACTTTAGAATCTAGCATTACAAGGTAAACTAGCTTTAATTTTAATTTGCTGTAAAAATTTAGATTGCAGCAGTTCAGTTGTTGTTTCACAAAAATTTTGATATTTTTACTGAGAAGTAAAGGAAGGTAAGGATAACAGGTATCTAGAGTTTGAAGACTTTTAAAGCATTATGTATAAGTAATTCCCAACTAGAAATCCAAGATGTAACATTAATCCTCCAATTAAATGAGTCTACTATAATTACTTACTGGGTTGAAGGCAGGTATGCTTTATCATAATACTCCTTGTGTTACCAGCGCTCTCTCTTGTTTATATCTTTGAATGATGCTCCTTTTCTTCACTGCAACTCTTCTGTTATGAAAATTCTAAACCATATCACTATTAATGGCTATGCCTCACTACTAAATTAAACCATTACACATAGTGTTTTCAGGACACAAATTTATTCACCACTCATATTTGATTGCTAGTGTGGTGCCTGATGTATTTGCCTGGGTAATTTAATATTTTCCCTAAATGATCACTAGGCATACTCTTGGGGTTTGAAAATATCAGGGTCTATTTCCACTAACTGGTTTGGGCACAGCCATCCCACTTTAAAAGCTAGGAGTCCTCAGAAATACACAAGTAATTTATTCCCATCATACTGAAGTTCTTTTCTAGAGATTGTCTTGGATAGGTCACTTTGCACTCCTTTCTTCTCTCAGAAGTCCATTAGGAGTCATTCAGAATTGCATAATATTATTCAATGTTAATTTTTAAATAGCTAACATTAGGATTGTGTTCTGCTTTGATTTCCTATGAAGGCAAAGCCAGAGGAAGATACAAAACTGAAGAAAAACGTATTCCTAACATTTCTAAGTGAAACACATCACCACCAGTAGCAGAACATTAAACCTTCCTGGTGTAAGGACTGAAATTCCTAGATTTCCTGTGAACAATAAAGAAGATGAAATTTCTGCCAGTATCTAAAGCAAGAAAAGAGCACTTGTTCCAGCTTTACACAGATGAGTATATTTGACATAAAATATGCTGTTATTATTAATTTGAGCCAATCATATAAAATATTGTTAGATTGCTAACAAGAGTATAGGTGCAAATATCTGGTTTTCATTTATATGACACTAAAGCCTTAAGAATACTTGCCACCTTGAAGAAAGACAGTCTTTTGTCCTATTATTCTCTTACCTTTCCTGTGCAATTACTAATATGAACAGGTGGAAAATGGCAGAATTCCTTCAACTATGATGTCCATGGAGTCAGTGATGTCAAAGTGAATAAATCTGAAGAAAAACCTTCTTTCCCTCCCTTGTCCTTTCCCCTTCCTTCCCCTCCCCTCCCAATAGTACAGAACAAACCATAATAGAAAAGGAAATATGGCAGGAGGTGTAGCCAGATAATATCTGGCTGAGAAGCTCAACTTCTGGAGCTCTGAAACTGCTTCTATAATGGCAAGTTAAAGACTACCTGGAAACATTCCCAGACACTGAAACTCTGCACTGTAAAATTGTTAGCACAGACCCTGGAATGGCTTTGACCCTCTCCAGCTAACCCCTTCCCAAGCATTCCTAGATAATGTGCAGGAGTCAAAATTGCTGGGGGATCATTGCCAGGAGGCAGTCTGGGTGGAGTTACAATTTAAGCTAAAAAACCTTAATTTCATAGATGTGGCCAAACTGTGCCACTTGGCCAGCCCAGGGGTCTTGGCACTGTTCAATTTCCTGGTACAGATTTTACCTGAAACTTCCAAGATCTGTCCACACCTACAGCTGGTTCTGCCACAGATTACATTCTGTTTTTCTGGAAATATTTCTAGGTGGTCTATCGCAAGTGCTCATGAGATTGCTATTCTGAAGATATTTTGTTATATATTTATAATTTCTGGCATATCTGAGTATTTCACAGATACTTTTAACTTACCTGACTACACAAGGTGTACAAACAGACCAGGATTATGAACATATTCTGAAAGTCATACACAGATCTGGAATAGAAAGATATTTACAAGGCCACCTTCCCCCCCTCCCCCCACCACTTAGAAACACCCAACTCCCTTCTACCTATGATTTTTTTGATTCTCAAAATATAGCAAGGTCCATGCCCAAATCCTTTGCAGTCATACTGTGTCTACAATTTAAGAGGCAAAAAATATTTTAAGGAAAAATAATGGTAAAGGGCATTTTCCAACACTATTTTACCTCTTCCATAACACTGTGCAAATGAAATGGTTCATTACTGTAATTCCCTTATAAAGATACCTCTTGCCAGAGCTACAGCATCTCTGAAAACACGACTCAGCTACAGATATCAGTACTACATGCTCAGATTTCATATTGCTGCATCTGAGAACAGAAATCTTCCCTTATTAGTCATCCTTTTACTTTTAACCAATATTGTCTATACTAAAAGTAACAACAGTCTGATAGAGTTATACATATAGGTATGCATTTGTTTGTTTGTTTCCTCTCCAGCTGCAGTTATACTGACAAACACTTTCTTTTTCTTTTTGATCTTAATCTAACAAGAAAAAAATTAGTTAAGATGTTAAAAAAATACCTTTACTGCAAAAGGCTTTCTGGTATGTTTATCAGTTGATCTATACCAAAAATCCTCTTTAAACATAGACAAGTGCTAGTGTTCAGACATGCTGAGCGAAAAGAAAAACTTCTTGTTAAAAGTCTTCAGCATATTACATTCAGTTTCAAAATATGTGTGAGGGAAATTGTCAGAGTAGTTTAACATGAAAAATTCTGAACAATGCATTTTACTGTAATGAAGACAGAAGACAAAGCCTTCTTAAGAGTCTTTGTATTTTCCTGGTGCCTTCAGCAGTTGCCTTTATGCAAAGCAAGTTACAGGGGGGTTATCCATTGTATACAAAATATTTAATTTTTTTTTCCTAGAAGTTGCATGTATTTCTGTTTCACGTGACAGATTCACCTCTGTGTCTTCTGACATCTTAGGTCTTCAGAAGATCTTTCATCACCAAAGAGAAAGAGTGGGTTTGCCATAGGATTTCTACCTTTGGATAGTAAAGCTCAACTGATTGCACCAGTTTAGCTGCTCTATTTAGAAATACCATAGCATAATATTGGAAATACTGTATAAAAATGGCAAGGTTTTGTCACTCTTAAGATGTAATTGATGTGCTTAGGATAAGTGTAACCTAAAAATTAGCTTCTAAGCTATGAGACAGGCCTTTCCAGTGACATGCAAATATACTCCAGAGGAAGGCAGTTTTATGAAAGAGCAAAATGGAGAGAGGAGGAGGAGAAATAAAACAATGGATAGATTTATAACTGAGATTCAGCTGTAAAAATCTTGGGAACTTGCAGCCTAGGACAGTTGTGACTTGCAGCCTTGGGTGCTTCTTTGACTTGTGTCAGAAATGAAGTCAAGGAAAATTGTGGGTACTCACTGAATGTTTAAATCTTGTATATTGTTTGCTCTTTCTTTCTCTTTCAAGCATCAAACCTAACAAAAAATCTTGCTATACACATACAAAAACTCCACCCCCACCAAACTTCCAGTTTTCATGCTGTCCAAGGAGCTGAATGAAATTCCTTTATACATTTTGTATTCCTGATCCATATAAGTAACTTAATTTAGGGTAAAATTAATTCACTGGTCAAAATTTCTGAGGGGATTGCTTGTGAAAAAGGGGCATTTTATTTTAATAGAACTCATTGAATTCTGTTGAGCTGATTAATAACACTAATATATCCAGAAAGTCTGAAACAAAAAGCAGCAGTCATATTTAAAGTAGAAGAAATTACTTTTCAGTTATGACTAGTTTGTGATTGGAAACCATTTAATTACAGGAACAATTTGTGCAAGATTTGGGAAAAAAAAAGACATTAAGAATAAATATTAATTAAATTTGGGAAAAAAAGTCAATAAATTAGCAATATTTATTATTTTAGCTTGAGTCAACCTCCTGTTAGGCAAAGCAATGTGCTGAGAATTTTACAAAGAGTATAAAAGCTATCCTCCATATCTGGAGTTGATAACATGCTGTGTCTTGTTGCACCATTTAAGCAATAATTTCACTCCTAATTCTGTTTTTAGAGAATTGTGCCTCAAAAGTCCTGTAGCCAAATCAAGCTATAAATGAGGTGAACTTAACGGCGAAAGCAGTTAATAATGGGAAAAAAATTGCAAATAAATATCATAAATTCTCCATTAATATCAGTCTTTCCATCAGAACTGTGTGGCTATGAGAGAGATACTAACACTAACAGAAGTTACCAAAAGGTAATGCAAAGTAAAAATTCCCTGCAGCCTTAAAAATCCTGAATATTTCCATTACTGATTATCCACATGCGCTTCATCAGTCAAGAGGAGTTCAGCAGTGGAATGGAGAAACAGAAATTGTCAAATTTGTTTTGCATTTACATGGATGAATTTGACTCTTGAAGGAATGAAAAGTATATACAAAGTGGATACTTTAACCGTTACACTTTGTTGATTTCTGTCAACCAACATCATGAAATGCTCTACAGCTGACAAGGTTAGAGCAGAATCCAGAAAGTCTGTAACAGTTTACAATATTTATTAAGAAAACAAGCAAAAATTCTTAAAATATTTGTCATCACACAACAGCATATGTTATTAGGTTTTTGTACTGTGTGACTTGATCAGAATTTCCCCCTGCTTTAAACTGCTATTTACACTTGCTCACATTTCTTAAGATGTCACCTATTTAAAGCACAATTTGGGTATTCGTGCTCTCAGAAAATGTAACCTCAATTGGATCCTCTTTCCTTCCTTTGTAATGAATGCATGCTTTTGCTTTTCTCCATACTTGTATTTTTTTATATTTCTTTGAAGAGTTTGCAATATATTTATGATGTTTCTAGTGCTTCTTTGCTGAAGAAGCAAAGAAGCACTAAAGAATTTAATCTGATTCCTCAATATCTCTCAGGTGTTGGTCTGAGGACATGCAAAAAATGATATATTTTAGCAAAACCCCTTGTGCCATGCATGACAGAAAAAAATTGATGTATTTTTGGCTTCATTCTTGTCAGGAGTAATTTTGCCTTTGCTTTCAAAAGGTTTATTCATCACTTGATGTATAGTCCACCCAGTTTGGGGACAAGATGCTACCTGCATTTGTCTGAGCCTGTAAATTTGACAGGCAATCCATTTTTAGGGAATTGTGAGACATTTTTTAACACTTCAGCTGTATGTCCCAGCTGGAAGCAAATATGCCAAATCAGTTATTCTTAACACATGCAGACAGAATTGTTTCTATTTGTCCTTGACAGATTTTTTTCAGGGATGTCAATTTCTTTCCCTACCACTTTATTAGTAAAATCTAAGTATCTTTATCTAGTGTCTCCAGCCAACTGCAAGTACAGCCTGAGATATCTAAATAAAACATCATTGTTTCTTCGATCATCTCAGCCAACATCTCCTCTAGCTCAGCCTTCTCCTGCCAACTACAAAAAGCTAAAAAAAATCCAAAATGCAACAAGTTCTCAACCATATCCTTAGCATGAACTGGTATTTTCTAGATTACTCAGAAGCCAAAGTTAGTTATCACAGGATGGGCTCAGATGTATGTTCTCTGAGTTGTACGATCCTCTGTACAAAGAGAGCTCTGATGCAGTTTCTTTCTTGGCTCTAATTTGTGGTAAAGAAAAGTGTCACGGTTAAATACACTTGCCATCTGCACAGGAAAGTAAATCAGATCCCACTGGAAAAAACGTCTCCTGAAAAGATCCCTTTAAATACCTTTGAGGTCACAGTTTCAAAACCCTGACTTCTTTTTGATATGTCCAGATCCCTTCTCCGATGGCATTTCCAAATGTCTGTGCTGGTTCTCTCTTTCTTATAGATCTAACAAAGAAATAATCTTGGACATTGACTGGGCTCAAGAGATGGTTTAAAATTTAGCATCCCTTTGCCTAAAAGACACTGTTTGGGGATTCTTACTACTCCATCCATCTTTCTCTTCCCCCCGGGTGGCTGGGAAGGACCATCCCATCTTGGCTCTGACCCTCCACTCCTGCTACTGTTGTTGATACTGCTGCTGACTCTCTGTAGTCATGATTGATGTCTTGCTGACAGGCACATAAATCATGCCTGTTCATAATGGTTAATGTTGGTATTTGCATGTATTAAGCATGTTTTAGCTCTGAGACACTTAGCACCATGTGTGCTGCATTCATTCTGCTACCTCAGGGCCTTGGAGGGAGAGGAAGGGAGTTTTCCATTTATAGATAGTTTTGTTTGGGCAGTGGGGAGAGCAGAGACCATTGTTAAAAACCCATCCAGATGAACAGGAATGAACTTTGCAGCTGCAGCACAATTCTCTCAGCCTACAAGACCCTGCAGGATAAATTGTCTGGCCGACAGCATATCGGCAGCTGCAAACACCAATGCATCTGCAGTATCACTGGATTTTGTACCATGTGCTGGGATATGAGTGCAAAAGAAAGATGTTTCTTAAATCCTGAGGCTTTTAATCTTTCACACAGACTTTTGTGGATACCTGGCCTTGTACAGATTATTTTTGAAGAAGGTGCAATTCCGATTTCATAGATTTTATCACTATAATTTCTTCTCCCGCTGTTGGCCCAAAAAACCAAAGAAACTATTATTTCATAATATAATTATCAGTCCTATGTTTCTGTCCTTTCCAAAAGCTCTCTGCAGGGAACAATTTGTCCCAGAATTTGGCAGCCTGGACAGCCTTCAGTTTTTACTAACCCTCCTGATGGGAATGAAGTTTTGGCAGCTGATGGAATCACAGAGGTGTGTGAGAGTCAAGACTGAAGAAAATCCAGGCTCAAAACTCCAAATCTGCAGAGAGATTGTCCCTTTGGGGATCTCCAGTTCTTCGATAGTCCAGGTCATGGAGGCAGCCTGTGACCCTCCCCACACAGTTGTAGAAAAGAAAGCTAATGTCATGAACCATTTCCTCCTTTGTAGACAAGGCTGTTTTCTTTGCAAAACTAGAATTGGAGAGCAGATCTCCTACCTGGCATTATCTGTTTGTGATGATAATCACTAGTTTTACTTTTTACTATGAAATGGTTAGCACAGTTGCTGGTATAGTTTTTGGGCTTTGCACTATTCCAAGAGATACTCTGCATAGTTTGCAGTTTACAGCAGGTCAGATATCATTTTCACGTAATCGATTTTTCATGATGTAGTTTCTAGCTTCCCTTTAGACAATATTAAGGAATCTGCATATGTTTTTACTCTTCTAGAGGCCACCTTAGTATTAAGTGAAAAAAAAATTGCAATGCAGCAAAACATTGCAGGATGGACCCCAGTTTAAATGGGCATGTTTCAAACAAACTTTACAGCAGGAGTTGTAATACCAGTCCAGAAGAGGCACATGTCGTTAAAAAGAAAAAAAAAAAAGGAAAATAGTTTTGTGGACATTTACAATCTATAGAGAGAATTTTCTTTTCAGAGGGTTACATTTTTCTGTTATTTTGTAAACATACTCATTGCTCTAATGTTTTTCCATTAAAAAATGGGCTACATGACAAAGAAAAGTAGTCATAAGAAGTCCTTATGATGAAATAGGTCCAAATCCTCTGCTCCTGGGAGTTGAACCCAAGCCCTTTGGCATAGCAGAGAGCAGTGATTCTTGTAAATGTCAGTGCTGATTAATTAGGGGCCTGGCCTGAACATACCTATTGAAGTAAAGCTGTCATTTATTTCTGAGGGGATTTTGCTCTATCAGAAAGAAATGCTTAAATATTATGTAGCTAAAACTAACACTGAATTTAGAAAATACTAGCTTCTGAAATAATGGAGGGCCATCCTACAAAGAAATTTTCTCCAGGAAAAAATGGCACAAGAACCATAATCCAGATGTCAGGACTATGGATTTTTCATCAGGCTCATTTGGACAGAATATATTCCTGTTTCACAGAAATTCTTCAGGTGTGGGACACCAACCCAAAGACTAAAATCTAAGACCTTCTGGTTTGCAAAAGCAATATGTTCAGCTGCCAAAGGGGGTATTGTTCTTTTACCTTCTTCTGTTCATTTCCAGGGTGCTTCCGGACAATTAAGAGATTTTTTTCTAGGGAGCGTGACACTTTTCACATTAAATGACAACTAAGGAAAAGGAGAGAATCTTGGTCACATGAGATGAAGAAGTGAAAAACCTACTGTGTGAATTCTTAGACAACAAATAAATAATTGGAGGAAATCTTAAGTTCATTTTTTAAAAACGGAGACAGAGAAAAGGAGTAAGAAAACGAAGAAATATCATGAAATTGTCAGTTAATTTTACATATAGATATACACATATTAAATATTATATGTGTATATCTGCGATATACATTATTATATGTGTATATCTGCTGTGATTGCAACAGTAAAAGGTGATCCAAGGAGAAGGTGCCTGTCTTTTTACTATATGAACTCTGACTGTTTCTTGACTTACAAGTTTTATAAAGACCCCAAGGATTAAATCTTGTGTACTCCTGTGATCAACTAAACATGGTAAAGTTTAGACACTAGCCTCCTGGCACATCTATAAGGATTACTAAGAAAGTTTGTAGATGACAGAGAATTGAGAGTTGCTGAGAGATCCTGCAGAGAGACCTCGACATATTAGAGGACTGGGGAAAGAGAGGCTGGAGAACAGTGCTGGGGAAAGGACCTGGGGGTCCTGGTTGATACAAAGTTGAACATGAGCCAGCAGTGCCCTGGCAGCCAGGAGGGCCATCCCTGTCCTGGGGACATCAGGGACAGCATCTCCAGCCGGGCAAGGGAGGGGATTGTCCTGCTCTGCTCTGCACTGGGGCAGCCTCACCTCCAGTGCTGGGGGCAGTTTTGGGTGCCTCAAAATAAGAAAGGCTTTAAACTATTGCAGAGTGTCCAAAAGGGGGCCACAACGATGGTGAAGGGCCTTGAGGGGTGGCTGAGGTCACTTGGTCTGTTCAGCCTGGAGGAGACTGAGGGCAGAGCTCACTGCAGGTACAGCTTCCTTGGAGGGGAAGAGGAGGGGCAGGCACTGATCTCTGCCCTGTGGTGACAGTGACAGGACCTGAGGGAATGGCCTGAAGCTGTGTCAGGGGAGGTTTAGGTTGGATATCAGGAGGTTTTTCACCCAGAGGGTGGCTGGGCACTGGAACAGCTCCCCAGGGAAGTGGTCACAGCACCAAGACTGACAGAGCTCAAGAAGCATTCGACAATGCTCTCAGGCAGGTGGTGTGGTTGTTGTTGCTGTCCTGTGTAGGGCAAAGAGTTGGATTTGATGATCCTTGTGGGTCCCTTCCAACTCAGAATATTCTGTGATTCTGTGATCTTTTCTTTAAATCTAGGGATTTTAAAAAAAAAAATTAGTTCTTAGTATTTTAAGCTGGTTTCTCTCTCCCTGGAAGCATTTGTATAGCTGTCCTTACATAAAACATTTCTGCAGAGGTGTGGAATATTTTAAGACACCTCAGAAATATTCTTCCCTGGATTTGCCAATAGCAGAAGGATTCAGCAGATGGCAGGATGTGGCCACTTCAAGACAGCCAAGAATCTGGGCCCCCACCCTCCTTTCTGAGCATGTGTAACCAAGCTGTCTGTCTGTCAGACAGTGGGAGAGAGACCAGTGTGGGAACTGCATGTACTATTGGAAAGCTTTTTAATGAATATCACTGCCATAATTAAGAAATTATCTTTACGCATTTAAACAGAGGCCCCACTTATGTGCTGTATGAAATTCTTACTTTGCATCTCTGGAAATCATAGAATATTTCTTTGCATTGGCTAGGAACCCACAACTTAGCACATGCATTATGGCAAATATGAAAGGATTTTTTTTATGATCCATTAAGATTAAGAAGTACATGCACCCATTGCCAACAAGCACACCAGCTAATCAATCTTGCATTCCATTATTCTGTTTCATACTATTTTTGATGGGAAAATTCCACTGGGTGGGCTGTCATCTCTTTTATAAATAAGGAATAAAATAAACAAACAAATAACCCACTCACAAGCCAGACTGATTCTAAGGCTCACAAGATTCTCACATATTAACTGACTGCATCCCCAAGTAACATCTATTTTGCATTTGAGTTCAAATGATTTCAATGAAAATTAATGGCAGTTGTGCACATTTGGGAAAGTAAGGATAGACCTTGAAATACAACACTGGTGCCTGGTTTTGATGGATTTGGAAGGCTTGCAACCCAGCTTTCTATCAGGGGAGAAATCAGTGATACAGAATATCTTTGAGTCATTTATTTATACTGTGTACAACAGTCACTGAACATAGGTGGTCATAGACTACATGCAGGCTAAACCTTATTTAGAAGTCTTAACTCAAAAGCCACTTTCAGGTTCTCAGGAAATAATTTTCACCAAGAACTAAATCTAATCAGAGAGCATAAGATAGGTTGAACTCCCTGGTTGTTTACAAAAGCTCCCTCATAAACCTGAACACCAAAACCTAACAGTACAACATTCCTTGAAAGTGCATGTATTCCTTGTAGACTAAGAAAAGGAATGTGTAAGATTATATTTAACATGACCACCTGGTGACTCTGTTCCTACTATAACAAAAGAAAGCTAATATTTTAAAAGGTGCTTAAGACTCTCTGACTTTAGTGTAAGTAACTTTTATGTTCCATAAAGGATTAAACACCCAAGTCCAGCTCACAAATAGGATCCAAAAGTGGCCAGAATGTAGTCCCCAGGTGCAGTGTTGTTGACATGAATACTCTTTGGGAGTGGAAGTGGAGTTCTCGTGCCCACGCTCAGTCATCTGCACTGCAGGGATCTCTGTCTGAGCTTACTGCCAGCACTCCCTTTTCCACCTGTGAGGAGAAACAAATTCTTCTGAGGTGACAGTCATCTCATCCTGAAGTAAATACCTGAACTAGATGTGATAAGACTTCACTAACAATAAAAAAATCTGGCAAAGTGTACTGGCTGAAGCACGGTTTTCTATATTGCAGAGGTTTATATTTGGGTGAGATGAATCCCACTGTTTGTGTTTGGGAAGTTTTCATATAAAGAACTAGCCCACTTTTGACATTAATGAGCAGCTTGTCACCTAGTTTGTGCTTGGACTCAAGTAAGCTCTCAAAGAAAGATGTCTCTCAAATCCACAGGGAATTACAATGCTGAAGGCCTCTCAGGGAGCACCAACATGTTCCAACAAGAAAGGACAAAATGTTGCTACAGCATCTTTCTTTCAAAACCCCAGGCAAAATCTCCCACTGTGACCAACTCTCCCTGGCAGAGGGAGGGTTGTGTTCTTCTTTACCCTGTGAGATTCTGGAATGATGTCTCCCACCCTCTCCAGGAGCACTGTAACCCTGTTCACAGGACTCTGACCTTCTTGCTGGAGATTTCTATCAGGCCAAAAGATTAAAACATTTCTTGAGCCAGGAAGAAAAGGCAGGTGTGACTCTGATATTTGATTACTAGTGATTAAGACTTAAGGGCATAGGCAAAGGGATAATTAGGTGAACTGGGTTACAGGCAGTGCTGTGAGAACTGTCTTACGGTTTGGCATGAGATAAATCTGGCTAAAGTGTATGAAATGCAAAAACAAGAAAAGATATGTCTCACAGGAGGAAAAGTATTTCATTGGAGTAAAGGAAATCAGGGGTAATATTGTAGTATTGCAGCTCATGTCATTTTTAATAAAATGTACAGGTGGCTTGCTTCTTGTGTAGCCTAATGCTACAGAAAGCAGACAACTGTGGAAGAGTAAAATTGGAATAAACCAATACAAAATTGGCCCAAAGTTTAGACATTTAACTGACTCTACATTCATAGAGCAAAGATGAGATTGCTGTGAGCACAGCCCACATAGTTGAGAAATCTTTGCATGGGTCCTTTGAATTTCAAGAACAGAAAGTAGGAGTCAAGTTTATTAAAGCTGATAAGGGAGGTGGAAGATTGTGTAGGAGTGTGCTTGAGCATGCTGACCTCTCCCAGACTTCCTCCAGTTAACTTTCTTGTGAGTCTTCAAATCCCAGAGGCTTTGGAGCTCAATTCTTAGGCTGTAGTAAAATATTTAAGCAAATATTTTAATAGCTTTTCAACTCTTGTTCAAACACATGCATTGCTCAGCAGCAGTTCAAGGGTTAATAAAAGCACACAAACATAATTTATTATAAGTTTTTCCTTAAAGCGCAGAATGAAGACATTTCCAGTAACATTTCATCCATTTTGCAGCTCATACAACACAGAAAGGAGCAGCTTAGGGTGCATATCAATTATGAAAACATAGATTTTTCTGCTGCTTTGCACGGGAGGATCTCAGTTAACTTTCTGCCAGGAAGAACAACATTCTCACAGGTGCCCCTTCTTGTTAGGGTTGCTTTTACTCCATACCTGGAGACTGTGTAGAGCTGATTTTCATAGCAAAGGAGACTTTTATATTCTCCTTGGACATATAGCTCTTTCTCTGGAAAAAGGAGTTCTATCCATATCAAAATTTGACATCCAGAAATGACAACACTCAAAAATCTATGGTGAATACATATTCCTATTATGTTAGTTAGAAATCAGATCAGTAAAGCCCTTGTGACTGTTCCATCAGTTTCAGCAAGCACTGAAAAGCTGCACGGTGGTTTCTGGAAGGAATGTAAAGTCTGCTGCATGGGAATGCAGCTGCTTGGGGAGCAAGGCACAGTGTTTTGACCTAAGTTTGAATTTGTTCAGGACAGACGGATAAGTATTACAAAATTCCCTTAGGGGGGAATTTAATTTATTCCATGTACCCTCACAAGGTGGTCACTACTCATCACTACGTTGTCAGGTAGCCACTGTTAGTCACTTCAATGAGACCCTACACATGGCTAGTGAAGCAAATGGAAGGGATCTCCAAATGTAGGTGAACCTCAAAAGCCCTCCAAAGGCTCATGTGGGTCATTTCAGTGCCTTTGGTGTTTTCTAGAGGGGTTGGCATCTCATGGGAGCATTCTTATGAGAGATCAGGTTGCCTAGAAAGAAATGTATTAGCAGCGGCTCTTGTAATATCCCAGAAATTCAGTTTCTTTTCTCCCAATTCTGGAACTTCAGGAAAGATTATGGCTTGAGTTTAAAAACTTTTATTCAAAAATAAAAGTTCAGAAGTATCCTAATTTCATCCAATTCGGCTTGGCAATAATCTCCCACCCATGCCAATGGGTATTTATTGCTTAATTTTGTATGGGCTGGTGGCACTGGTACTAGCTAAAGATTCCTATTTGTTCTCTGTCATGGAGATATTCCCAAACTTCAAGATAAATGCAATTTTGATGTAGCTTAAATTTGTACAGCTGTCATTATATTCTTTCAATAGATTAAACCCAGAACTTTAGGTTAAAACAAGCCTCAAACATGGGACAAACGTGGGCTGAATTTTAGACTCAGTTTTATTCACTGTAATTTTTTATTTAATTTTTAATTTGCAATTTAAAAAAGTGGTTTGTTGTTTCATGTGTATAAAAGCTGATGTGTTACAATAGCTAAGGACATATCACACCTTATTCAGAAGTATCCCCTATATTTACTCTGTAAAGTTTCTCCCATACTGATTGGTTATACTCTGTTAACAACAGAAAGTTTACCAATAAATAAAGGACCTTTACTCAGATAGTTTAGACCAGGAATTTTTAAACTAAACTCCAATTTATACCTCCTTTACCTTTATACTGGAACACTATGGCTAAACCTAGGCAAATAAAAATGCTGTAATGTTTCTGTTTAACTTCCTTGGTAGTAGAGATGAAAATTCTAGACTGAAATGATATTGTATGACATGAACCAACAGTCTGGCTAAATAGTCTTTCCCTTTGCTTTTGGTTGTCTGGATCAAGTTTTTGAGGAGTTCAGTAAAAAATTACAAAACTGATTGTAATCTTCTCTATGTTAATTTTACAGGAGCAAAATTTTGCTGGCTTTGATTATTTTATTTCTGAGTTACCCCAGTACAAGATTACTGGGGAGCTGAAAATGTCAGTCCTTGTTGGTGTAAACAGGTGATCCTTTAATGAAAGGATCATAGTCATGTACCTGTAAACAAAGAGAGAAAAAAAATTTCCTGTTTGTTTCTAATCTCAGAGTTACTGTTTACACTGTCTATTTAAATAAGAAAGTTGATGTATAATTCCATAAATAATAAACAGACATTCCAGGTACTTTGCCAGGAGGAGTATACTTAGCAAAAGGAAGGAATTTTGAAGTCCACCTGTAAAATTATTTGTCCTTATAAGCAATAACAGGCATATGTTCTACATCATATTTGGGCCCAGTCTCTGTGGCCCAGAACCAAAGTAAACACATTTTTCTGATGTAATTGTTTATTCTAGTTGAATTAGTGCAACACAGTCATAGCTGTGAGAAACATTTTATTTGGATCAGCTCTCAACCAGAGCTCAGAGAGGTTGCCTACCTGGCAAATCAGCAACAGTAGCTTGTTTTCACAAAGTCCTCCAAGTTTTTTACTCAGAGGAGCATATAAAAACATTTAAAGCATGGGTTGTGGTCCTTCTCCAGCTGACACTTGAGTAAATCAGAAGTAACTGCAGTGAAGTCAAATGCAGCCCTTCCAGTGTATGTGAGATGGGCTTTATGTTCCACTCCCTTGCTGTTTCCCACTCTGACGTACTTTGCACTCAGAAGAATGCACTCACACACTGGTGCACACACCACAGCTTTTGTCTCCTCCCCTCATTTCCTTGTGCAAGTGTTGGCCCCCAGATAAATGTGTGGCAGTAGTGACAATAACTGGAGCCTTCTTCCTCGGTGCTTCACTGGAAATGCCTGCATTGCCCTGACTACTCCTTTGGAATGATACAACTACTTTCACCTTTACCTATCCTCATTCACATGCTAAAAAGGGAGGGAAAGTAAGAAAATAATCTAAAAATTTTCACCCAGCACACGAATACCATGTTCTTTAACATGATAGAATTTTGAAGAAATAAGTGTAAAATTACAACGGGAAGATTTTTTTTTCAGAGTTTTAAAAGTTCAGCATAAGCTTCTAGAAATACTAAACTCAAAAAAGCTCTCTGTTTTGACTGTGGGAAGCTCACTATGTTTTAGGAGGATTAAAACCACATATGCCTCTGTAGATAAGTACATTAAGAAATAAATAAACCACAAGTAAGCAACTGAGTTAGGAAACATGGGAGTAAATGCATGAAATGCTGGCTGACTAAAGCTATTTTCAAAATTAGGGTGATATCTTGCACACATTTTCAGGTATGAAAGGGATTGTGCAGTTCAATTTATTCATATTTCTGTGGGGTTTAAATATGGAGGTTCTAACTTTTTATGTACGATTTTTGGAAAACAAACAAACATTTTATCCTTTTTGAAGGGCAGTCAAAAGTGAAATAAAAAAGTTTTAAATAACTAAAAGTTTTCCAGCCAGTTTTTTTTTTACCAGATTCCTGAAAATGTTCCACTTTAATTCTAATATGAATTATTACTATTCACTCCTTTGCCGTTATACATAGAGGTCTGTTACTCACACAACTAAAGCTGATCATGAAAAGATTCAGATTATTTCTTACTAGCAGCAGAAGGGCTGAATGGAGAAAGAAGTTAGGAAAGGAAGTGACAGGAAAGAAGGGAGCAGTTGTAAGTCTAAGGCACTTCCAATGTGCTTTTGCTGTACTTCAGTAATGATCAAGTAAAGTGCAAGAACAAGAGCAGTTGGTCACAGGAGTTTTCGGCATGATTGCCTGAAGAATGAACTAACATTTTATCCCAGAACATCTAATTGAGAAATCTCACTGGCACAGTGTGTGCACATGGAAAGGAACTGATGTAGCTTTTCTTTATACAGTATTCCCAAGTGATCCTCAGAAAGTCATCCAGTTATTTAACAGATAAATGATATAATTTTTTTTTTCACATATACAAATAACTAATGCTGAAAGCTATCTTTTTTCTGTCTCCTATATTGTTACACAGGTGGCTCATTCATTGAAAACACCCTCTGCTGTTCCAGATAAATTATTGTACAAACAAACAATGGAAACCTCTGCCTTGGCAACTGAAAAGAAAGATCCCAGCCATTGCATTTGTAAGGTTTCTCCAGCTTTATTCACTCTTTTCAATCAAATCCTTCTGTGAATCAAAAAGAATTAGCCATAAGCCATTTTAAACAAAAGATGTACATCTGGAAAGAGATTACCTAAGCACAAATGTACAACAGAAATCTGCGAGTCACAAAATCATAATCTTTCTGCATTCTTAAAGTCTTATGCCAAAATGCTTTGCTTATACTGTAAGTTTTCTGTTTGGCCTCTTCTGTCTATACTCTCTCATGAAATGGACTTTTCAACATGAGGAGGGAAATCTGGTTCTAGATGTTTAGCTGGATGGAGCAGCCTGTTAATTTTCATCCTCTGGGCCATGCTGATCTTCTCTAGTGTAGATGTGGCATTAGCCAATATCAAATCAGTCTTCATGTTTGCAATTTCTCTTTTAAAAACATCTTTCACATCTTATTAGTTTTTCACTCAGCCAATAAAAGCTATTTATGCATGGAGCATAAGCCTTTCAGTACTACTTTTAACCTGATTTTCTTAGGGGATTAATGGCAGAATTCAGTGCATTCAACTTCCTAAAACTCAGCCATCTAAAAGTAGTAGACACCTCCCTTCCTAGCTGAAAATCTCCCACAGATGCTTTGCAAATTTTATTGGTCATGCAATGCCAGAGATGTCTGCTGTCAGGACACAGTGCTTGACTCTTCCCAACACAGTGACCAAGGACAGAATAGCATAAATTCTGCCTCACTTCTCCTCAGAAACTGTAGTTGGTGTGCTCAGAACTAGAACTTCCTCTTGATTTTAATGAGTGGTTTCAGCCACATTTGATACATTTTTCAGAGATGAAAATTTCACATCTGTGAAAACAGACACCTAGGTAAAGGTAGAAGGCGTTATTATTGCTGCTGAAGGAAAAGAAATGACATAAACTGCACTTTCACTAGAAACCAGAGAAAAACTTCATGTGACCTGTGCTCATAATTAGTCACTGGAGGATGCAGAATACTCTCCTCTAAGCACTATGTGATATCTAATAATTTATTTTCCCTCACTTTGGAATATTCACAGCATCTCCCCCATGTCTAAGGACCATCATGAGTGAATTAATGCCATAACACTTGTATCTTTCATCTAAAACTGTGAGTCAACCATGAAACACAAACCTGTCAGAAAAAATGCTTCCTTTTCTTGACTGTCATGAAATGATCTCTCTTAAGTACTTCAACCACACTTCTTATTAAAGTCTAAAAATAAGAAAAAAATTTTATTTTTTCCTGGTATGCAATAACTCACTGAAAAAAGTGGAGTGAATGAAAAAAAATTAAAATGAGAATGTATGTAACTGGAGAGACTGTCTTGTGGGGAGGCGATAAAAAAGGAAGGCATAACAAATTGATGGAAGTGTACTACTGGGACTGACATACTCAGCATTGGTAAAACTGTTTTCCTAGAAGAAACTAGAATATTCCACCCTTTGCTGTGCTCTATTTAGCAGCCATAAACTGGACTTTACTCATGTGAAGGGGGTAATGCAGGATGCCCACACAAACTATAGGTTACAGTCACTCAGAAATTCGAAAAGAGTAGGAAGGGCAGTAGTGGTCCCCCACGCCCCTCAAAAATCTCAGTGATTTTTTCCATGATTAACACTCCACAAACTCAACTGTTTCAATTGTGAGAAGAAGCCTAGGAGAGGACATAACTGTGATTTTAAATAGAATGAAATAAAACTACCTCAGGAAGAAGAATCATAAGATCGGTGCTAAAATAGCTGAGAAACCATTGGAATAAATACTAGGAATAAAAATATGTTTGCAAATGTTATATCTATTTTATGATGGACTCTTGCTAAAATGGACAAGGGGAAAGAATCTAATTTTCTTTGCATTTTATTGAACAGGGTAGCCAGAAGTACTCCCACATGCTCTAGAATATAGATAAAAGCCAAGGCTGGAGAAGCACCAGTGTCAGGTATTAGACCGGAAATCAGTCAGAGTCTTTGATTTTCCACAGGCCAACTGTACAAATTTTACAGGGGCACAAAATGAGTTTCATTCCATTCTTCCTCAAGGTCCCAAGAGGCCTTTGAAAAGAGTTAGGAAATGTTTGCAAGGTGGTGTGCAGTTGCACCTTTCATAAAGAGGAAACAGAAAGCAAACCACTGCCTGTGCCATAAAACAGCATTTTACCTCTTTGGGAGCATTCTGCTGTGGTGTTTTTGAACTCTGTCAGCTTCCACGTGGAGACAGCCAGGCCTCCTAATGGAAGTGCCCAATTCTCCAGCACAGTCTGTGGTAAGAATGGATGCATTTGAGTGCCTGTTGAGAAGTTCTGTCTGTGTGACATATACCCACAGGAGAAGTAAGAATTTAACCCAGGAACTCTCATTTACTATGTCCAGGGCATTGAGACAGAAGTTCAGAACTTATTTTAGGTGAACTGGTTGAGCTTACACATTCATCAAAGACCCACACTTTGAAACTCTCGTCACATATTTTGTCAGAGTGACTTGACTTCGTTTTACTTATTCACAGGCAGAGCACTGAAATGTTTGAAGACTTGGCTGGATTCATTTACTCAATTGAACAAATAATCCAGTGACTGGTTTTATGTTTAGTGTTTGTTTCTATAGTAGAATCTCATGAATAAATATGATTACTGTTATAGCTTCTTGGATTAATTAAAAGAGATTAGTGTCTTTTCCACAATATTTCTTGATTTTGTAGAAAGTAGCAAGACTTAGACTCCTGCGCCCATCTCTTTTTACGTATCTGAGATATCTTATAATACATCTGCAGAGAGCCATTGTTTTAAAATGCAGTCACTTCACTGATCTTAAACTTTATTATGTGTATACCAGGTGGATAAGTGCTTTTAAGAAACTACTTTTGCAGTTTTGTTTTTTGGTGATTGTTTTCCTTCCAGATTTATATTCTGCATACGTTCTTTATTAATAGAGAGAGAAAAAGGCAAAAATGTGAAGACCCTGCCCTTTCCTTAGTGTTCATTTTGGGGCTGTATCAGGGGTACATTGAACAGCCTTTTTTCAATCCATGAATGTATGATGATTTTATGAAATACAACTCCAACTTCTATTATATTATAATCCTCATTCCCTTCATGACACTATTTTTCTGCAGATTTAGACCTTGCTTTATTTTCCTGTGGGGTGACAGGGATATATATGCTGAGTACAATCAGCTCCTGAAATCAGTGCCTGAATGCTTTTGCTGGGCAGCGGGTGCATGAGCTATTCCCAGGGTAACAGATTGTTTGGTCTTCTCATCTGTCTCCTGGCAGTTGACTGTAAATCTGGTTTCAAACTTCTTTCCATGTTAGAAAGTGAACTGGGCAGGAATTTGAAGCTCTTTTTCTGCACCAGGAGGAAAGGTAAGCTGCTATTAATTTATCAGGGTCTTCTCTATGAAAGTAATTAATTTCCATTAACTATTCCTTTTGTTGGTTTAGAGGTAAAGCTCTATTTCCCCCCAGGAAAACTTAACAAGAAAAAGTTAAAAAAACCCATAGCAGAGGCAGATCCAGCAGCAGTCAGCTTCTGTTGTTTAGGTCCACTACAGAAACAGAACTCGGTGTATTTCAGTCTACACTCAGTTCCATCATGCCGATGGAGAAAAGCAGCCTGGAAATGTTCATCCGGCGTTGAGACGGGGAGGAGAGGTGCTGGGGATCACCAGGTG
>VXBC01009449.1:0-54327 GCA_013399945.1 Ploceus nigricollis
ATTATTAAACTGTTTTTAGCTCAAGCCACGTGTTTGTTTTCACTTTTGCCCTTCCAGTTAATTCCCCCATCCTGAGGCGGAGTGGAAGGGGGTCTAAGTGAATAAGTGTGTGGTACTTAGTTGTTGGCTGGTGTCAAACCATGACAGTTTTTTTCTAGATCACTTAATTTACAGGTGTTTTCATTCTTGTCAGGCAATACTGCTGTTCTGTCCCTCAGAATAGCTGATGAAATGCCTGGAAGGTACATCCTTCCAAAGGACACTCATTACATGTCATTCTCAAGTATGGATGGAGCATGCCCTTGCTTCAACAATGTGGTCACCAGAAATGGGGCTCAGTTGACTAAAATAAGTTGTCTAGAGCTGCATTAGGATGGGGTAAATCTGACCTTCCTCCTTAGGTCAAAATCAGCTGGGCTTCATGGACTAGACTGAGATAGATACTGATGACAAGGAGACCCTGCACTCAAGGGTCCTGGGCCAGTACCACACAGATTTCCAAATTATTTAGCTCATACATGTCCTTAACACATGTGACACTTGTCCCCATAAATAGAGCTGTCACTGTTCTGGTACAGGATCTTGGCTGGACATGGACCCATGTTTGTCCTACCAACATTCTCCTGCCCTGGGAATAAATACCTTTTCTTTCCAATTCAATTACATCTCACTCAGAGGGCTCTATTATTAATCAGCTACACGGCTTTCCAAGCACAATACTGAGATATTGATACACATAACCTTGAGAGTTAAAAAAGGCTCTGAATGATTTGACAGTTGTCTTGGAAAACCTCCACTTCTCTGTATTAATTTAGAGCTGTTTGCCCTGGTCTTACCCTGGTGTAATTCATGGCAGAATTTGATTCTGTGTAAATAGTGTTTATTGTAAGCAGAAAGTAGCACATGGAACTCATATACTGTATTCACTATCATTTGTTAATCACCATTTGAATACCAGCTGTACTAAGATCAACTTCTCCAAGTAAAATCACCATGAGACTAACTGGATAGAAATCAACCTGTTATTTGTTTGCCTGCAAATTCTCTGCATCGTATCCCCAAGGAGGCTCTCAAAGCACTTCACAAACATTTCCTGAGCCTTAGTGACAGGCTGCAAGAGAGATAAGAATTCATACAGGTGAAGATCAAATGTTTTTGCAAAAGAAATCCTGTATCTCACGAACGAGTTGTGGTCCAGTGCAGGGAATACTGAGTTAAACCTTATGCCTGTTATGGAGGCGAACAAGACATTGATGATAGTCTTTGTTGGTATAAAATTTATGACTCATCATCTCCTTGTGGAGTTCCAGGAGCACAAACATATTGACATTTTAAAATGATAGGGCCTTTGGGCATATTTCAGAGTTCTGGTCTGCTGCTTTAGGAAGGCCTGTTTTAGAAAAGAAGTGTTTTGGGGTTTTACTTCTGATTGGAGAGGGAAGTGTGTAGCTGCATAGCTTCAGATATTTGATGTTGGTTTCTGGTTAAGGACTACACTCCCAGGAGTGTCAGCAGAGAAACTGTTGTTTTAGGTGGTTTCTACTGGCTTCTTGACTCTGCAGAGATGAGTGGTAGACATAATGACTCTCAGTTTTGTGTGTTTATACACAACTTTTAACTCTGATCTGAAAAAAATGAAACGGGGGACCTTCTGCTGTGGAAAAATTTATGATTAGATTAAACTTAATGTGATGTTTCTTGTTGCTTAACTTGATCTTATGTGAACTCATTATAAAAATATGGTTGTGATTCATGGAAAATTATTAATGGTACAAAAAGGTTAGTGAGCAGGCTAACGGGGTGTTGGGGGTTAGGTTTCGTTTCTTTTGTTCCTTTTTCTTATAGAATTTTTTTTCCATAAGTTCCTAGGAAACACTAACAACTGGGTAATTAAGAAAAACAAAAGAAGTGGCCAAGCTCAGGGGAGGAGGGCATCTGGTTACACTTCTCTTATCTGGGAGTTTCTCTCTGAGGGGCAGAGATTCCTTGAGAACTGGGCAGGTAAAAGACAGGGCTGGGGCAGCTGCTGGCTCTCTCGCTCTCTCTTGGTTTCGGAGGAGGATAATTGGAGCTGCTGCTTGGGGAAGGGAACTCGCTGCTGCCGCCAGAGCCCAGCCCAGAGCTGCTTCTTCTGCCGTGGGGTGAGCCTCTGCTTGTGAGAGCAGCCACTGAACTGGGACTGTATTAACACCCACCTCACTAAAAGAGGGAACTATCCCCGTGTGTCAGGTGTCCGGGATCCTGAACCCGCCTCTCCCGGCANCAGGCTGCCGCTGCCCCGCCCCCGCTGCTTCTTCAGCACAGCTCCGAGTTCTCGCAGCACTGTAGCCCCACAGCCCCGGCCTGCCGAGACATCTTTCTGTTTCCAAGAGTATTGGAGTGTCCAATATTCCGACAGGGCTTGCCAGTGCTTGCCTTGCTGCTGAGCCAAATGGCGGCAGCTGGGATATTTCCTCCCCAGTGACACCCTTGGCTCACCCAGGTACGGCAGGCGGTCTTCCTCAGGGGAGCGACTTTAGGCAAAGGTGGAGAAAAGGAGGAGTCCTGTTGGAGGNCCTAAACACACTGCTACGCAAGAGTTCTGCTGGGGCACCGGGATCGGCTGCTGAGAGAAGCAAAGCCTCTCTCCTCTCCTCCATCCCTTCCTGTCTAGGCCCAGCCGCCATTACCGCGTGCTCCCCGAGCCTGCCCCACAACGCCCCCTGCAGCCGCGGGGGAGTCACCGCATCTGCCCCGCCCACCGGGAGCCAGCAGCGCCCCTGCTGGCGGTGACCGGAACTGCACCAAAGGGAAAGTGCCGCAGCCTGAAGGCGGGGTCTGGGCTCCTGGCTCTGTTTGGTGTTAGTGCTGTAGTTGTTGTTTTTGTTTGCTTTATTATACATACTGGTAAAGAACTGCTATTCCAATTCCCCTATCTTTGCCTGAGAGCCCCTTAATTTCAAAATTACAATAATTCGGAGAGAAGGGGTTTACATTCTCCATTCCAAGGGAGGCTCCTGCTTTCCTTAGCAGACACCTGACTTTCAAGGCAGGACATGGGAAAACCCAAGCCATTCTAGAGCAGTTAGGAGCACTTGATGTTTATCACTGTGTTTTCTGTTTTCCTTTCCTGTTCTAGGACAATTCCACCCAATGCGTCATTGATGGCATTTCTCTGACTAAAAACTTTCCCTTGATATGTTGACCTGTTTCCTGCTCTAGCTATTGTATCATTTGGCATAGCTCATAATGAAGTGACAGATTAAATAACATTAAGTTCCCTACGTGTTGTGACAGAAGCAGGATGTTGCCCGGCACAGAGACAGCCTGTAAGATAAATGTTGTTGACAAGTTATGCAAAATTTTAAACACCAGAAAGAGATAAAACTGTTTTGACCAGAAGTTTGTGTTGGTGCAAGTACAACTGGGAAGAAATTAACTTTGAATAACAGAAATTAGAAGAAATTTTCTAATGGATCAGTGGAGTAGGGAAGGAAGTCTTTGTATTTTTGTAACAAAAAAATCCCCACCTATTATTCAAAAGGGATCTTGATCAGTTCTGTGGGAGGTTTATAGTTTTCTGCAACATTGGAAGGTTGGATTTGGTGACTTTGAAAGTCCTTTCCATACCAGAGTGCCCAGCACACAAGCGTTCCTGCTACTGGGACACCATATATGACACTCAAACCTAGGTAGGACAGTGTGCCACATGCCACCAGCCCCAGGGTCACGTAACAATGTCCCCTGGCACAGAAGTACAGAATCAGAACACCCTAAGATCAGAAGAAACTGTGCTTTTTGTGGGAGGGAGAGGTGTCAGGGTTGCTGATATGGAGTGAATGGTTTGCACATCTCAGCTAGGAGTAAAATGAAACCTTGAAAGTTTAGGACACAGAACAAGTATTCTGTTCAAATACAGTTCAAGGAGCTAAGATCTCTCTCTTGAGCATTCAACCTACATAAAGAGGTCCACGGAGGAGGAATTGAACTACAATTGAAGCTTTGAACGTTGTGGTCAAATTTAGGACCATAGGAAACCTGCCTTTCAGTTAAATGAAAATATGGACATTAGACTGGTCACAGAAATGCTGTTGCACATCTACAGCCTAGCTGCAATGCAGTGCAGAAAATCCTTCTAAGAAAGAAATGGCTTTCTGTGTTCTGCTGAGATTCCTAGGGAGCAGTAATGACTTTAGGTGGGATAGGAATCCTCTCACAGAGGAAGCAGATACCAGGAAAATGTCAAGGCTTTGGGCCATGGCTCAAATAGTGCATCTTTGCTCAGTTTTGAAGCCTGCTGTTATCTTTTTTTACATCTGCATTGGAATAAAACTTGTAAAAAGCAGGATTAATCATCCACTGCTCCAGTGAAAAATTGTTCAATTGTCAAGAACAACTCAATTCTACAGAGTAAATACCTATTTTCCTCTGCTTATTTGACACTCATCAGATATTACTTTTTTCCCCTAGGAGTACAGGTGCTTTTGTTAAGAGCCAAATGAGAACTGACAATTTATGAGCTTTCCCCTTCCTTTCCCACCTTTCATCTTCCAGCCTGAGTCACATAACACACAATCCCTTCCAGCTTCCCAAGTGGAGCCTCAGTGAGAAACAGGGTCCAGGCTTAAATGAAGGAAGAGATATCATGGAGGGTAATGAATCCCACACAGTGCAGTGTCCTGAATCGAGGCAGAACTGGTGGTACAGAGAGATTTATTCTCCTATGAAATCCTGGGTTAGGTGCAGCTCAGCCTTGTTTCCCCGCACCTGCCAAGAAAACACCTGGTTTAGATGGGAAAATTATTGCAGAATATTGCCATGATATAGCTGCTCTGGTCAAGTCCTGCTGGTTCCCACACTGCAGTAGTGATTGATTATTTCTTGTATATCTACAAACAAAAGGGTTGGGAAACCAGCAGGCACATACCAGATCACATACCAGGCAGCTTAAGGGATGAGCTTTATGCTGCTCCTGACCAGATATTCAGTCCAAGACACAAGCTGTCCTTTAAACAAATAAAAAGTATTGCAACTACAAGTTTAACCCATTAGGGAGCCAAGAATATGACATTGCCTCAAGTGGTTTCTTCTTTAGGGTATAAAACTTGGAATAATATTAACTTTTCCAAATTAAAAATAAAGTGTTACCATCTGGAAATTGCTTCCTTCGTCTTACTCCTGTCTTTATCTGCTATTTCTTCCAACAGGAACTTTCAAAGCTTGATCATAGAATTGGCTGAACCATAGTTTATTGGATGGCAGAAGGTATTTCATACCCTTTAGCCTCATTAATGTAATCATAATTTCCTTCAAGTTAATGAATAAAGTTCCTGTTATTATATATATTTTCCTTCTGCTGGAGGGAAATAGTTTTATCTGCTTCATGCACATTCCTCAGCACCACATTGTTGGAATGCCCCCAAGCACAATTTAGTCTATAATAATACGGTATTAATTAAAAAAAAGGAGGGGGGGAAAGGAGAAAAAAGGCAGCATTTCTCCTCCTCTGCTCCCTGCAGGACATAGACTGAGCTTCTAGGATTTTTCTGCTTGCTTGGAAGGGAGCAGTTTACATTAGATTTCAGGCACGTCACCATTTATGCAGTGTGTTTTCATCTTGACTTGCTGCAGCAGTAAAGAGAAGAACATCTGTAAGAATATATTCTTCTGGAGCACCTTTTATCCGCTGCTCTCCAGGTGCTTGAATCCCAACATAATTTTCTCTACAGCACTGGAAGGCAGCAGGCAGAGATTTAAGGAGGAGGAGAAGGGACAACAGTTTGTTGCCTCCTCACCCTGGCTTCCATCTCCTGCTGAGCAGGAATTCAACTGGCACGACTGGGCTGGCTCAGAGGGGCTGAGGCTGGTCCAGCGCTGCCAGTGGTTGGAGGGACAGGCTGTACTCGCCATCATGGCTGGGGATGAGTCACCAGAGCTGCCCAAATCTCAGCTTCCTCAAAAGCTGTGCAGGCTCTGAGCACGGCCCCACGCAGGTACTAAACCTCCTGTCACAGTTCTCTCTTGTATGAGATGGAACATGTTCTCCAGTGGCAGTAAACTGAGAGCACCACCACAGAGTAGACAAAAGGATGCATCTAGAAAGAAGAAGAAAATCCCACAAATAAAATGCAGAGCTTTCGTTTCGGAAATTTCTTGAAGTGATGATACTTCAGGAAGTTCAATTCCTTCTTCTGCAAAGTGTGAATAAAGAAAAGATTAAAAATAATACTTAAAATATTTTGCCCTTTTGTTTTATTTATTTTATTCTTTGACATATAATTTTGCTCTCTATGCCTTCTTTTCTCATTCCTATCACACACACACACACACACACACACACATGTATATGTATATATACATGTATCTATGCATATGTATTCATATTGGTTCCACATGACCAAAGACATCAAGCTTTACCCTTGAAGGGGAAGAATAAAAGACAGCAAGTTAATTCAATAGAAGATACTGTTAATTATTAAAAATGTCATTACTTTTGAAAGTATTTCACCTTATCTAAAGGTAACATATGAAAGTGGACTGAGCAATTAATTTGGCAGATACAGTAGTAAAGAAAGTCTCTGCTAGAAATAACCATTCTTTTCCACAGATCTCTTTCTTTAAGTGATGCCACTGAACTCTGGCACTTTTTGCTGCATGTCTTACCACCTTTGCTCTTTTCACAGCAGCACTTAGAGGTGCAGTTGAGAGCATGACAGCCCTGCTGGATCTCATACAGGCACACAGCATGAGATCTTGCATAAACACGGGAAGGGTTTTGCATCATTAATTTCTTAGCAGAATAGAAAAGGCTGGTAATAAACAGGCAGGAAATTTGTGATTCTTCCTGAAGTCCTGGAGTAGGTCATTGGCAGAGGTGAGACTGGCTTTAGGGCAGCCATGGAGAGGGGTACAAAATTTTGGCCACTGGATCATCCTCTCAGACAAACCTATGTACACCTCCTTCTGTCCCTTGGGATTGCAAACCACTTATTTAATAGCACAGAGAAATAATTTCTCTGCTTTTGTTTGTGGTCAGCCCTGAACTGGTCAGGCTGTTGGACTAGATGGTTATTGGAGGTCTCCTCCTACTGAAAATTATTCTATTCTGTTCTATTCTATTCTATTCTATTCTATTCTATTCTATTCTATTCATACACAAGTTAATAGTTATGCTGCCATTAAGAGCAGAAAAGACAATATTTCTGTAAGGGAGAGGAATATCACATCCACTAACATTTATTCAAACATTTTCTCCTGCTTCTGCAATGCTTCAGATTTTGTACTTCAATTTAATTTAGAAACTAGGGAAAATTTTACCTTATTGTTTCCTTTCATCAAAACAACTTCCTGGTATTTGCTAATTTGTCTCAAACATCTGCCATTAGAAGGCAAGTGTCCCTTCTGTCAGGTCTTTCTCTGGCTTTCATAAAGGGTTTATATTGCTCAAAACTTGCTGGGGCTTTTTTAATCTGACAGGCTGCCTTGTATTTGTCCAAATGCATCCAGTAAGAGCTGTGAGAGCAATGGAGAATTAAAATGAACAGCCTGGTAACTCAATGGAGAGCACTGAAGAGTTTCTGCCCATTAGAGAATATGTTGGATTGAGTTTACTGGCGCATCTTTTGGCAGCAAGATGGCTACAAGGTTGGCTTCGGTGGGAAGCTGCCTGAAGCTTTCCTCATGGACTGGCTGCTGGCCAAAGCTGAGCCCATTAGCACTCCTGGGATAATGTATTTAAGAAGGGGGAAAAACACCTGCAGAAGTGCATCTGGAGAGAGGAGTAAGAACATGTGAAAGAAACCTCTCTGCAGACACCAGGGTCAGTGCAGAAGGAGGGGCAGGAGGTGCTCCAGGTGCCAGAGCTGAGATTCTCTTGCAGGCCATGGTGAGGCAGCTGTGTGCATGCAGCCCATGGGGATCCATGGGTGGCAGAGAGATACGCCTGCATCCCCTGCAGGATCCCACCCTGGAGCAGGGGAATGCCCAAAGGAGGCAGTGATTCCATGGGAAGCCTCTGACTGACAGACTTCTGGCAGAACCTGTGGACCCATGGAGAGAGGATCCCACACTGGAACAAGTTTACTGCCAGGACTTGTGACCCCAAGGGGGACCCACACTGGATCAGCCTGTGCCTGGAGGATTGTCTCCCATGAGAGGGACCCATGCAGGAGCAGGGGAAGAGTGTGAGGAGTCCTTCCCATGAGGAGGAAGGAGCGTCAGAGGCAATGTGTGATGAACAGACCACAGCTCCCCATCCTACTGCATTGCTGAGGGGGAGATGGAAGACAATCCAGGAGCAAAGCTGAGCCCAGGAAGAAGTGAGAGGTGGGGGGAAAGGTGTTTTAAGATTCAGTTTTATTTCTCATTACCCTACTCTGATTTGATTGGTAATAATTTAAACTAATTTCCCTGAGCCAAGTCTGTTTTTTTCGTGATGGTAACTGGTGAGTGATCTCTCCCTACCCCTGTCTTGACTCATGAGCTTTTTCACTATGTTTTCTCTCCCCTGTCCAGCTGAGGAGGGGTGTGACAGAGTGTCTTTGGTAGGCACCTGGTGTCCAGCCAAGGTCAACTCACCACAGGTGTTATGGTATTGCAGTATGCCTCAGTGTGGTGCAGGATTTGCCAGGACAGGCTTGACAAAGCAGAGGAGATACAGGTTTAGAAATGTGGTAAATCAAACCATTATGCAGTAAATTGTGAGGAGGTTGGCATTAGCAGTTAGTCAGCTGCCAGGAATTCATGTGTGGTGTCTGATAGGGAGTCAGATCAGCGACAGAAATGTGTGATTGGGCAGCACAGGGTGCACCTGGATTTATTTTTGTGAATGGAAGCACCAGCAAAGGATGCAATAAAAATTGTCTTTGCATACATATTTAACCCTGTCCAGTCCCTGCTGTCAGTCAGTGTGATCACTCCACTGATGGTGTTATTAAAGGGCTATTTTGGTTAATCTCCACTTCATGTTTGCACACTTAGCCGAGCAGTGCTGCAGTGGATCTGTCAGCTCCCTGAACGCAGGCAGCTGACAAGTGCTTTGAGAGCAGCACCTGTACATATGCAAACAGAAAAAGCAGAAGTGTGTATGTTCTCCATCTGGCTCCAATCTGGAGCTTTAGGTCTATTAATCATATTGCTCATATATTTGAAAGCTTTTCCAGCTAGTTCATTGCCTGACTCAGTGGAGCAATGGTTCAGTGCTCAGCACTGAAAGACAGAGCCTCTACATTTTATCCCTAGCTCTGCAATCAATTCACAGCACGGTGAGTTAATCTCTTAGGATTAGACCCAAAGGGATGAAGACTCTAAAACTAAATCAGAGACATTCCTCCTTCCAGGATTTACCTACTAGATTGTAATCCAGAACCTGGGGACAGGTGTCTCCACATCCTGTGGGGAGCAACTGTTGTGTCAATTGAGGACATCTCAATGGAGAGCAAAATGCTGGGGAAAAGGACACACAATAGTTAACTCTTCTGTCTCCTCCAGATGTGAATGCTTATCCAAGCTATAGTCACTCTGTGCTAAATGGCTCCAGTCCTTCACCAGATCAATACTTTTTCTGTCTTTCTAATGAAAAATTATGATTTACCAATGGAAAGTCTCTAATGCAATTTTGGTGACATCCCTGAGCACACCATGTGGGAGAGCTGGTCCCAGTTTCACAGCTGCATAGAAGGATTCAAAGGCACCTCCAAAAATACAATCTACCTGTTTGGGTGTGGGGAGGAGAGAGGTTTCCATTCCTCCTGTTGAAGCTGTTCTCTTTTGCAGGAAAAACCCCCAAGAAGTCATGATATTGTTGTATTTGGAAATACTGCAAACTCAACTGGAAAATGCCCTGAGCAACCTGAATTAACCCTGAAGGTGACACTGCTTTGAGCAAAGAATGAACTAGATGACATAGTCCCTGCCAGACTAGTATAAGTCTATGATTCTAGAATTACATGGAAAATACTTTAGACAAAGGAATATGTGAGAGTTTCCTTGCATCATAAAATCTAGGACTCTCACTGTGAAGGACTTCCCTGTTACCTAAAACTGTATATTTTCTCTCATGTCCCTAACTTATGGAATTACCTCTTTTCCTTTTACTAATTGCTAGGCAGATCCATATACCTACTTAAGAAACAGGATGCTGCAGCTAAATCCATGTGAAATTGTAAGCTGGACTTCCAGGGAAAGTGTCTTGTCAGATGCTTCAGGGCAGGTAGACAGGATGCTGTGTAGTCTGTGGATCTGGTCAGTCCTGCATAGAATGAAACACAGAAATACAACAGAGGTATCTGAGCAGGAAAAGCAAAGAGTAAGATAGTCTTGAGAGGAAGAGATACAGATTTATGCACCTAAGTTTTACCTACTCCCCATTGTCTGGGCTTATAGTTTCCTCAGAGACAGCCTCAAAAAAAAAGGTTCCAAATCCATTACTTATGCTACTAAACAAGTTGCTTGAATTTCATCTGGACTTAGCAGACACATCTGATTTATTTCATCACTAACAGGATCATGACTGAAATAAAATCATACACAGATGAGTGTTTCCATTGCTACTGTTATTAATCCTGCTGTTTAGGTTCATGTTTAACAGGAGGCATATGCAAGGCTCATTTCATATCAAAACAGAGAAGAAGCTTCTCATCTGTCACTGTCACAGACATCTGTGAGGAGCCACCTGCAGCACTTTTCAGGGCAGACAGGAACTGAAGAGTGTAAAAAGTCAGCATGACAAGCAAAGGGACTGTGATACTGATTGTACAATGTGTTTTCCTTGTCAAAATGGAATGAACCTGTCTCAAAGGATCTCATTTCTTCACCTCACACAGGCACAAAGTGGGAGTCACGAGATGCCACAGTGCATTGGAGGCATGTGGCAGTGAATGATCTCTGCTATGGAATAAATGTTCCTCCTGCCCTTGACAGGTCAGTGCTGGGCAGCAGAGTGATGCTTTCCTGTCCTCTGTGGAGCACAGAGAGTTCATGCTGAGACTTTTTCAGGCAATATTTGCCTCAGATGCTTTCCAGGATGGAGAAGCACAGATCTTACCCAGCTTTTAAAGGTGGATCACACTTCCAGTGCACTCATTCTCCCAGAAAATTCCTGACCAAGCACAAGCCAGGTACCATTCCCAGTAGGAAGTCTGCATGTTTTTCCAGTGAGCCAGTCTGTTCCTGGGGAACATGAGAGTTTCAGATGTGCACCTTTCCTCACAACACTGCCTCAGCTCTAGAGAACAGTCCTGGTCTTATTTAATTTACAACAGCAAGTGAAGCCACAAAGCTCTATTTCCTATTGGCAGGAATTAATCCCAGCTATTTCATTCTGGAGGGGGAGTCAGTGACAATTTACAAGGGAAACCTATGGAACAATGTCCCAAGTATATCTCACAACAATTTGAGGTTGTCAAGCATTTCAGCAAGGTCATAGGAAAGCTTTCCTTGGCTTCACTCCATGTCAGCTGAACCATTTCTTGCTTAGCTGGCTCCCCTCAGAGACATTTCATTCATTTTCCCTGTTTCTGGTGTGGGACAAGGAAACTGCAATCCTGGCCCTGGGCCCTGGCCATTTACCCTGGTTACTTGCTATTGATACAAGACAGAACCATATCCTTTAGAGTAAGACATAGGAATTGGGAGGATATTTAGGTGGGACAATTTCACCTCTGGATGCCTCATTACAAACTCAAAGGCTGATGGAAAAAAAAAAATCTGATCTTTATTTCTAGGACTCTGAGAAATTCGGGCAAGGTGACCATGGGAAACCACTCCCTCTCCAGAAATTATCATTATGGAGCTTTTACAACAACCAAGGATACCTCTACTTCAATCTCACACCAAATTTAATCATCCTTTTCTTTCAATCTGAACAGATTTCTAAGAGATGGTGTTTCTTGAATATTAAACCAATAAATATTTAAAATATTTCCATACATATATTGCATGAAAAATATGCCAGCCTCATAACAACTCTAAAGCAGTTTTAAATAAATATCTAATTTATTTTCTCTCTAATCCCCAAAGTCTATCAGATTCCTCTCAAAACCAAGTAAACATCAGTAGAGCTGAAAAGATCCTGTGACTTACATTATGCATTATATTTCTCTTTCCATGCATATATCTATTGACATTGATGTTTCAGCCTCAGAACTACCAGTTATAAAACTGTGATATTGCTACTTTTCTTACCAGAGTGCTAAACTTCTTAGGACTCTGTTACCATCACCTACAGCAGTTTCCAGAAGGCTGGATTTTCCACTTACCTTCTGGACAAATCTCTTCTCCTCTCCAGTTCCTTCCCTGTCCTGCTCTTTGTGCCAGTGAACATCTATTCTGACATGTTTGTCACAGTTCTACTAGAAAAGAGGGTGTGTGATATTGCTGGAATATGATAAATACCTTACTGCCACCATTGTGGGTTTTAGGAAAGAACCACATGAACTGCTATTGTAGCATTTAATCAGTTGTTTATAAAGCTGTAATCTTCATTTAGTAGAGTTTTGAGACCAGATGACACTGATCATTCTGTGTAAACTATGTTTTGTTTTATCTGCATTTTATTTTTACTTAATTGCTTTGGTTAGTGAAATGCTAGAAGTTCACTGATCTATCTCATTTCCTGAGGGATGTTTCTGCAAAGTAAAATACCAGTTTCACAAAACAATTTCACAAGTACAGTACAGCAGAAAAAACACAAAAAATAATTAATAAATAAGCTTGTTAAAAAGAAATAGCTTTTTCAATTTGAAGAATATTGATTTTATTTTAAATCTGTATTAAAGTGAAAAATATGCCTCCAATATAGTTTTGATGCATTAGCAGTGGTGCTGAATATAATCTTCCCCTTTCTTTCTTGGGTTTTCAAACTCAAGCAAACAGTATATGATTTATCTTCCACCCTCTCAATTTTGCCATGTACTCCGTGTTTCTCCTTCTCTATCTTGAACAAAGAGATGTATCCACATTATAGACAGTGGGTTTCAAATGGCTACAGAATTTGCAACAAATTTTGAAAAAAACCCAGAGTGTTGAAAAGCTTTTGGCCATGCAGTGGGAAGGCTCTTGCAGCTGATGAAAGGGCAGATTTCAGATTGGACTGGCAGCTGACCTGGGAATGTGATCCCCAGCAGGCATCAGGGGAAAAAATCAGCCAAACCCCATATACTCTGGGACATTTGCATCAGTCAAAAGCATTTCTGAATATGCAAGGAAAGGACATTTAGGCCCTTAGATCATCAAGAAGGATTTTTACTTCACTCTGATGTTGTGCAGAGACACGAACACTTTAATAATGATGCCCTTTATGAAGAGGAATCTTGATCAAGGACCATCAAAAATCCAGTGCAGCACCTGAGCTAAACCTATGGAAGCAGGACAGCATCCCTTGATGAATAAAATTATTTACCCACTCTGCACTTGAGAAATTTTTGCCTTCAAGGCAAAGTCTTTTGCTTTGGTTTGGGTTTTTTAAAAATTTGTTTAAAAATGTCACACACTAAGGAACAAATGCTGCAGCTGTCACCTGTGGGACTCCAGCTGCAGCTTTCCTCTAGGAAATGTCTTTTCATGACATCCAAGCTCAGGGATCCACTGTGGAAATGCAGACAGTTTCAAGGAAGAAAGCAAAATAATGTTAACCAGAGAACTGATCAAACAACGGAATGTCAAAGCACAGGCTGGAGGAGGGATGAGTCTTTGTGAAGCAAGAATACACCATTCCTGCCACATGGGCTGTTGCTCTCCTGGGCAACATCATGGATATAATCCTGGTGTCATTTTCTTCAAAGTCAGAAGTGTCTGTACTGAAGTCAAAGCCATGATCATGTGAGGCTTGATATAAAAGATCAGAAGTGCCCTCACCTGGTAAAGTTTTGGGCAAATGGATCCAGGACACTTTACCATGTTAAAAAGAGCTACTTTCAGCCCAATTTTTCTTTGTGCTGCAGTGCTCTAAATACAAAAATAACTAAACTGGAGTGAAAGTCATTCTCTGGCACTTTGTTACAGTAACTGGCTGAAGAGCATTTGAAACCTTTCATATCTTCCTTCATTTGAATTTCCCCATATACATTAAAATACCTACATTTGTAGGTAAAAGCAGTGCACTTAAAACACAGGCCAGCATTTTCACTCAGGGCACAGGATATGCCTGTGGGTTAACATTCATGCCTGTAAAGGCAGAGAGCCTCCTCACCTCTTTTTGTAAATTTTGGAAGTTAAAATGTGCACCAAATACCTGAATATGGTCTCACCTGCAAAAGTTGTAAGATTTCTGTGGAAGTATGTTTTTCAAAGCTTTTTGTGGGCTTGTGAATGTGAAATCTTTTAAACCTCCTTCAGGCTTGTATCCCATGTGAAGGTTTGAGAGATTGAGTCTCCTCTTACTGAGATATAGACAACTTCTCACTTTTTGATCACAAATATTGATTCTGTCCTTCCTTTTTCGGTCAGCTTTACTCTGGAGTGGGCTGTGAACTTTTTCTAATGCAAAGATCCTAAGGTGCTCACACTCTCAACTGACTTTGCAGTGTATCATCTCTCAAAAAGAGTGCTGAGGCTTAATTCCCTTCTCCAAAATACCTATTTGAATTCCCACCCCAGCAGCCAAGCAGTCCAATGACAGCTGGAATCAAGTATTTTATTAATGTTTAGCTGAGAATCCATTTTAATCCAGAATCATAACTAGATCCCTAAGCCAACATGCACTCAAAAATGTGCTTTCTGTCCCCCAAGTTTTATAGGTAGGACTTGGGTACCTGGCTTCAGGCAAAAGTCTGCAGTTCAAGACCTGAGCTGAGGGATCTGAAAGCCCAAGGAAGAGCAACTTAACTTCTCCATGAGGCTGCTTCCACTTTCCCTGTGGTCTGGACACCCTTCTCCTACAGGGTGAGACAGGGTGGTGCTTGTAGTCTGAATGTGAGTTGGAGACTACTTGGGAGTGTTTGTGGCTTTGTTACCTGCAAACAACTCTTTGACTGCTCCCAGGATGGGTAGAGAGGTATTTGCTGAGGAGAGGCAGGGACAGAGCCTTTCTGCAGTGGCTGTGTGGTACTTTTTAGTGCACATGGCATGGCAGGCACAAAAAAGTAAAAAAAGCTGAATAAATATCCTGATCACCTAGCAGCCTTGTGAAACAGCCTGATTCTTTAATTTTTTTTGGAGATGAATCTTCTGTGAACAATAAGAACACTAAAATATAGACCACTGCAAGGACTGAACTGGGAAAGTACAGAAACAAATGTTTGTGCTTGTTTTCAGGGATGTAAAGCTTCAGGCTGAATTGAAAGGGAGCTGGTTGCCCTGGACACATAACAAGATAGGGTTTTTAAGAAAACCTTTAACACAAGATGCAAAATGTCACCCACTGCTATTGTACCATGATAAGAAATAGACACTGAGAACATGTAGACATGTCCTCATTCCAGTCTCAGCTCTTGCTAACAGTGCTTCAGTTATTTTTTCTTCACCTTCTCTGCCCACCTACCACTTGCAACAAATTCAACCATGAAGTTTGGCTAACTCCTTATTTTAATTATCAGCTTGGTTTGCTGATTCTGGCAGAAATATTTCTGATTTGCAGCACTAAAGTGCTGAAGTCAAAGAATGTTTTGGGCAGGTACCAGTGCTCTGTCAATCCAGATATTCTCTGAACTGGGTTCATCTGCTGCCCACATTTTCTTCAGAGCTGAGAGTAAGGCAGGGTGTCCATCGGGCTGCTTGACTCTCTATTTTTATAGTTTTGCCATCCCATTGATTTTGAAAACGTAACCAAAGACTGTGGAATTTCTGTCAGTATGGTCTTTCAGGTCATTTCTGGTGGCAGGAACCTGTAAGCCAGGGCTCTTCTCTATGTGCATTCAGATGTTTGAACACTTCCTCTCACCTCCTCTGCCTGTGGTTTATTCCCTCTGAGGAGCAGCTGCTTAACCACAGTGAGTGCATCCAGCTCGTGACAAAATTGGTAGCTCAGTGCTTTTGTCTATCTGAGCTGAAACTTTATTGAAATGTTCACATTAGTGCAATACACAATAGGGATCCACAGACAAAAGAGTAACAACAACAATATGAGCGCAGCTCATCTGAGCTCCACTGAGAGACAGGCTTTACAATATCCTAAATGAAAAAAACACAAGGCACCACAGCAAACAAGCTCATCAGTAGTGCAGCTTTCTCCAACCCAAATGTACGTGTAAATATAGCCCAGGAGAAGGCAAAGTCATAGATGAAGATATCTCCTTTAAGGAGATTTCAGATGAGTCTTAGGATACCCTGTAAAGACTCTGTTTGACAAGCAGCTTTTGGAGCCAGGCCTAGTCCATCTCCCACACACCCAAATAAAGGGACAGCCCTTTTCCTCCATCCCTTCTTAGGGATGGGGTCTTCTTCCCCAAATGAGTAACCCATTGTCTCATCAGCTGCCAAATGCACAGGTGCAGCTTCTCTCCTCTGCCTTTCAGGTGGGGGCAGCACCACTGCTGTCCAATTCTGTCAGCATATCAGGTATTTCACAGAATCCCACCCAGCAGGGTTTCCTGTCAGCATAACAGGCTGTTGACACATGCCTTGAAGGGTTTGTATTCCTGGAGACTGCAGAATCCTTCAGACAACCTTCTTAATTATATTGGTCCCTAGCAATGGCTGTCATCTTAACAAGAGGCAGAGATGAGTCTGTGCTGTTCGCCCCTTCCTGCACATCAAATCTGGACCTGATCCACATCTCAATTTCAGAAACAGATGTGTCTGATCTGACCAAAAAAGTTGCTGGGCCTCTTTTGTCTTTTCAAGGAATGATTGGTGACTCTTTTCAGTTAAGAAGTAAGCCAAATATGGGCTACAAACATAGACAAGATAACTCTGAAACTTCTGGAAAGACAAGAGTTCTACCTGAAAATTACAAAATATGATAGAAGGATATGACCTGCAGGGTATGACCTTCTCTACAATGTAAACTAAACCCAAATAAAAGAAGGTCATCAAGGCTAAATGACATACATGGTGGAAAAATGCATGAAGCAATTGATAGTTATGAATAAGGTCAGGAACAGCATTGCATTCCCAAGAGTAGAGTCACCTAGCAAAGCACAGAACAAGAAGTTAAGTCACTTGTTTGAATTCATGTGGGAGGTCATCCAAGTGATGAGTTTCAATACCCAGTTTTCAAGCAGGGAAGATGATTTCCCCTGAAATTGTCTCCTTGTAAAATGAGGTTTTGTCTCACAATTACCCAAGCTACTAACTTTTTATTGTATTATTTCATTTTTGGTTTAACCCTGGAAGGCCTGTAGTGGACTAGAACCCACAAGCTGTACAAGCTGTACAGCACAGCACAAGAACAGCTGTTAACCACAGCTACAGGACCAGTTTGACCTTCAGACAGGTCTTGCTCTAATTCTCATCCCTGCTGTGCAGCACTGAATGGTAATTACTCCTGTTCCTCTACCAGCCTCTGCTCTTTCTTCCTTTGCCCTCAGACAGCTCTGACAAACTTTACAGCAAACTCTCAACTCTTACTGGGAACAGAGGGGTTAAATTTCCTCTTCCTTGGGACAAGTTTGGCAGACATATACTGATTCTGTTTTCAGTTGTGCCATTTCTCTCCCAGTGCATGTACAGTCACAGCTGTGAATGAGTTGCAGACTTAAATTTTTAATGCAGAAGGCTATTCCTAGCTACCTCCTCAATATTACCACCTCCAATGCAACCTATAATGTACCCACGGAGACATCCTGGATCCCACTTAATTGGAGCAACATTTACATTTGTCTTTCTGTTTATTTGTATCATTGAGTTCTTAAAGGGAGTCTTGCTGAGGTATGGTAACAACTTTGCTTCTCCATCTTGGAAAAAAAAATCAAATTACTTTATCTGCAAGCTGTTGCAAGAGAAAGATGAAGAAAAGGGTTCTTAGCTCAGAATAAAAGATAACCAGTTAATAAGGACGAAAGAAAATGCTGTGTATTAATGACTGGATGAAAAATGTTTGCTGTGATGTATTTAATGGGATGAGCTGAGCTCAGGGTATTGTTTTCCAGGGTATTGTAAAAAGAGAGAGCAACATCTGCTCTGAAGACCTAAATAGAAAAGAGACTCAAAAATAAAGGCAGTAAAATGATTTTACAGGGTTGAGACAGAGAGAGGGCAAGTTCACAGCAAAAGTCTTGGAAAATCTGGGAACTGATACTTTCCTGTGCTTTAAACTGAGCAGCACCTACTAGATTTTAAAAATTTCAATGCATCTGTATTGTATGCAATTTGGAAACAACTTCAAATCTATGGAAGCTTTAGGTAAAGAAAATATCTTTAGGAAAAAGAAGCATCACAATCTTCTCTGTAAGCATCTCTGCAACTCAAAATATTTTTTTTTTTAATGTGTCTTTATTGCTGGTAAAATAATCAACTTCTGCAGGGAGACAAGGTGTGCATCCTACATCTTGGCCTAGATGAATGGGCACCACAATGGGCACCAGAGAAGTGCAGTGTTCAGTGGGTGAGCTAAAGCAGTTCTTTCTTATGCTGCATTATGCAGTCATTGGGAGCTCCTATTGTAGGAGAATCCAGCTCCTGCTTTAGCCCTAGAAGTGCTATCTTTTCAATTTTGTAATAAAATAGAATAGAATTAAAAAAGTCCTAGTTTGATGACGTTATTAAAACAACATTTGCATCATATTGTCCCCTTAAAATGAGTTAGCATTTCAGTGTGAAATTCCCTGGCTATTCTTCCTCAACCAGGAACACTCTAATGAGACATTGTCTTGCTCTACTGTCATTTGAAAGTAAAAGCAACAGAGAAACAAAGATTTCCCATATAGAATTTGTTTTGGTTTGAAGACAATCCACATGCAAATGTTAACACATCCACAGCCTGAAGAAGAGCAGAACAGCAAGTTATAAGTTATGAACCTAAGTCCACTGAAGAACCTATCGGGTCAGAATCAAACCCCTTTTCATGGCCACTGCCACCCTCTGGGAGGGAGGCACAGTGTGGCTCAGTGTCCCCAAAACTGATGGATCCCAAATCAGCACAGCAGCTCCCTGGTGCTTTCTGATGCAGATGGACATACAAAGCTGCTCCTGATGCTAAAAAGAGGTGAAGTCTCCCCATACCCAAGGTTTGCCATCAGATAAGGACAGATGATGGGAAACTTGTGAGGGGAAGGTCTGGCTCTAAATTATTGATAGCTGAGCAGAAGTCCATATTAACATGGATTATGTTCTCTCAGTAAAAAGGAACCAGGATGGATGGATGTGGCAGCAAATACCCTCTCAGCCCCTGGCATAGATATCTGGTGGTTCAGGGGTGAGTTCCTGCCCTGGATATTTGGCAAATCTGCTCCAGCACAGGCATCTCTGTCCTGTGGGTCTTCATACAACAGTGAGACACTGCTGAGGGTGGAACCACAGCCAGCAGGTAAAGTGGTTTCCCCTGAACTGCAGTATCCAAAAATTACTGTCACTTACTCCTGGGGGGAATGGAAACCATGCTGCTGGCTCTTGCCCTGTCCTAGGCATATACTCTCCTGTCAGATGGTCTTGCTCCCTGTCACTGAATAATTCCCAGGGTGTCTCAGGTCCAGATTTGCTAAAGCCTGTGTGAAATGAATAAAGAGAAAGCATCTGCACCTTTGCAATAACCTGTGAGAAAGCTGATGCCTGGACATTCAGTCATGAAGCAGTAAAGTCCTGTATTTTCTCTTTTGGAGCATTTTTGAAAATTGTGGATGAGCTCTCTGCCACCTTTGCTAGACCTGACATTGCACTCAACCTTCAAGGACTTCAGACAGTTCTGATGAAAGCAATAAGTGATTTTATTGAGTTTTGAGTTTGAGAGAGGTCATTAGCAACGGGGAAATTGTGGAGAATATTGTCCTATTTTTTGTTTTGTCTCTGTCTGCCGTAACTGGAATACTGACACATGGCTCTGATTCAGTTCTCACTGATTTAATTGAGATTTATCTTACAAATCTTATATATACAGCACTATCTTATTTCTCAGTCAAATCTTCTCATTGAAAGATTCTTGATAATGATCTTGATACTGACTCTCTGTGCTCAGGGGCCATTTTAAAGAAAAACAAACCAAGGAATTCAGGTTAATGGGAAGACCCCTCTGGTAAAATTAATTCTATATTGGGACCTCAGTACAGCAGGGAGTCTGAGAAACACAGGAGGGTCTAGCAGAGAGAAGCCAGGTTGTTTAAGGGGATGCAACACATGATGTAGCAGAGATTATCCTGGAGAAAAGGCTGTGGAGATACCTGGTGTCCTCTGTCTAAAGGATGGCTGTAAGCAGACAGAGACAGAACTTCTGAGTGAGGTGAACAAAAGGTGAACAAAAAAGATAACTGGATAACTGGCACAGTTGTAGGACAGGAAATATAAACAGTGGAGCAGAGGCCAGGGAGGCTGTAGGCTCTCCATCCTTGGAGTTATTTGGAACTCAAGTGGAAAAACCCCTCAGAAACCTTTTATAACATTTGAAGCTGACCTGGATTTGAGGAAGACCAGAGAGATGACCAAGGATATCCCTTCCAATATTTTCTTCTGTAATTCTATGTTCAACATGAGGGTGGGAACAGCATTTTTTTACCTTCTCACTTCTCGTCTTCCGAGTTTCACTAGAACTGCTTGAATTATTTGTTAATTCTGAAAAGGTGCTCTGTCATATGTCTAGAATTCAATAGGACTGTAGGGAGCTGGACTGTCACAGTGTCTTTCAGATATATTTATGCATTTATGAAGCACATACAGGCATTTAATATTAGCATCATGCTGGACCTTTTTGTCATTTTAGTCTCTTAAAATGGTTGCAGCTGGAGCTGAATTCAGGAAAACAAATATGCAACGGTATTTAAATATAATTTAAAGAGAATTTTTCAGAAATACTTTGTGACTTCATCCCATTTTTCTCTGCATATATCAGCCTTCAGTCCTGTTATCTCATCCACCACCTACTTTCTTGTCAGACTTCTTTAAGGACTCTGCTAAGCCTTGATATCCCTTTTCCTTTTTAAAGAAGAGCACAAAACCTTTTCTAAGGGATTTGGGAGACAGCACATCTGCAGCAGAATGTCACCTCAGTGACTATTGTCTCACAGATAATAATGCCAGAGCATTGTGGAACTTGGATGAAGGAAGCTGCAATGTCTGTCTCAAAAAAAAAAAAAAATAGAAGATGTGTTTTTCAGCTACACTTTGGGAAATGTAAGCTCACATGTGAAATTACCCTCTTTTTCCCCCATTCATGTTGAATATATTGCAGTGAACTCTGTTTAATTGCAGTGCCTGATCATTCTACCCTCCATGGGATCAACCGAACTTGATGATAGTGAAAGATAAATGACTGTTGCTTAATCAGGCTAAAATTAACATAAATTCCAGATAATGGGAGACAATGTCTGTGGTTAATAAAAAGAGAAAAACATTGTTATTTTTAAAGAAACAAATTACATGTAGCTTTGCTTTAGTTGGGAATAAGCATCAAGCTCAGAAGTGCTGACCCAGAAGAACAAGTTTTGTATGAGCAAACCTGGTCTGGGTTTCACATAAACAGCTTTACCCATTACTGCATGTGGTGAGATGAGTTAGGGGGTGAAGTGTGGAAAATGAAAGGACTTCACAGAAATTTCTGGGTTTGTTTCAACATAGAACATATTGGAAAGGTGCAAACATAATCAAAACTAAGAGGAAAAAGGAAAACAGTCACAGAATTACAGAATGGGTCAGGTTGGAAGGGACCAGAGAGTCCATCTGGTCCAACCCCCCTGCTCAGGTAGGGTCATCCCAGAGCACATGGCACAGAATTTTGTCCAGAGAGTTCCTGAATATCTCAGTGATAGAGAGACTCTACATCCTCCCTGGGCAATGTGTTCCTGTGTATGGTTACTGTCACAGAAAAGAAGTTCCTTCTCATATTCAGGTGGAACTTCCTGTGCATCAGTTCCTGCCCACTGCCTCTTGTTCTATTGCTCAGGACTAATGAGCAGAGCTGGTCTGACACCTCCCTACAGATACTGAGGTCTCCTCAGTCATTGATAAGATCCCCTCTCTGTCATCTCTTTTCAAAGTTGAAGAGGCCCAGCTTCCTCAACCTTTCCTCATAAAAGAGATGTTCCAGTTCCTTCATCATCTTTGGACCTGCTCCAGGAGCTCCATGTCTCTCTTGCACTGAGGAGCCCAGAACTGGACACAGGAAGATCCACAGTCTGGATCTTTTAGGTGAAGTTCAGCCACATTGGATTTCTCCTGCAGATTTCACCAATGAAACTCACATCTGCAAAAGCATTCACTTAGTTTACACTATTTACAGATAGACTGAGCAGCCAGAGCTGTGAAAACAATTTAAACATGGAAAGTGGTTTCTCTGCTCCCTTGAAAGAAAAATCTGGGTAACAGGAGGAGAGAGGTTGGGTTTTTTTGGTTTTTTTTTTTTTTTTTTTTTTTTTTTTTTTTTTCTTTTTCTTTTTCTTTTTCTTTTTCTTTTTCTTTTTCTTTTTCTTTTTCTTTTTCTTTTTCTTTTTCTTTTTTTAAGTAACAAGGAATTTGCAACATGGCAGGATCAAGCACATGGTCAGTTAATCTGTCTTTGCAGGCAAAAGGCTTGACTACAGTGGTATAGCACTGTGTTTCTCTCAGGTCATACTCAGAATGCAAGAGTGAGCCATGCTATTTACAGAGACAAAAAGTTGTGCTGGAAAACTGTCTCAATAATGGGAAGCAACTGTCTTTTTGTTTCTTTTGCTTTTTGTCTCTGAGCTCAAGAATCTTATGTGGTCGTTGAATATGAGAAGACATGAATTAGAGCCTTATGTGTATTGTAATCTCTTTATGGTCTAAGTTAGCCAGTTTATGACAACCCATTTTCCTTATCTGCAGCATTTTCTCTAGTACAAAGTTTGGGGCATAAAGCATAGCCATAGTTTTTAAATGCAAATAGTTACCAATCTTTACCATTGAGAAAAATGATAACAGCCAGATTCCAATCCCTTTTTTTTTTCCTATTTCCTCACTATTTAGCAAAGTGCTTCAATGTTGATCACATGTATGCTGAAGAACTGTTTGCAGAATAATGATGTCTTAATCACTTGGTGATTAAGACCCCAAACAGTTATCTCAAAAATTGATATGCACAGCTAATTCATCCTGCAAGTACCTTTGGTAAACTGATCTAGCTGCCTGAAGTTCATGAAGTCCCACTGGGGATAAGGTGGAATTCAGATGAGTAAATGCTCCACAGCCAAGCCTGTGGCCAGGCCCACAGCTACATTCAGACTGTCCCCTTTTAAGAATTTGAGCATCATTTGGCATAATAAAGTCTCACTAAAATTAATAACTGGTCTTATAATGAAGTCCTGAATATTGAAAGTCAAGATGTCACACCAATGTTGTACATCTTATCAAGCATGATGAAAATACTTGGAGATTTAGGTTTTTAGATATAGTGGTGCAATACAGAGTTTAATATTTCTCAGTTATTGTACTGTGTCAGATTTCATAGACTGATACATGGACAAATGAATGTATGCTTATTTCATTTCTCAATATGTACAGTGACTATTTATGAGCCTTGAAGCCAAGGCCACTTCATTAATAGAACCAATTAGAATAGAGTTAACCTAATAAAGATCTTTGGCTAATAAGCAACTAAAAAAGTGTTTATTACTTGGCATTAACTAACTTTCCATTCAAGCAGGATATGTGTTTTAAGGAGGACTTAATGGGTTTCTAAGCAGTGCTTCACACTGATAAACTTAGCTTTCTTAAATTAAAAAAATATTTAAAATTCTTGGATTCTCCACAAAGCCAATAATAGTTGCAAACCAGTCGGTGATAAAAGCAGCATACTGAACACATGCAACTTTACTGAGTGCCATAATACGTTACAATTTTCACTGAAATGCTCAGCCCAGCTATCCTGCTCACAGCAACCTTTAAAGCTATTTATATATTATCCATATTGCTTTATTACTTTTCCTTTAAGAAGAGCACTTTAATGCTTGAGTGCTTTTCAATTTTGCCATTCAGACAGCAGATTAAGTTTATAATGACTAGCTTAATTATTACAGGGTGTAGCAAACAGAATTTGGTCTGAAAGATACCCCTGACAATATGAGGCTTTAGATGACTTTGGTGTTTCAATAAAAGTTAGATGCAGTCTGATACCTTCTTACAATCATATTGTGGCTGATTATACAACTGCACATTCTTTCTGGCCAGTATGCAGTATGTAATTTACAGCCTATTTCTTTCTTGGTGTTTGAAAAGGCAGAGATCTCTGAACAACAGGTTAGGAACAATTCTGCCCTCTATTTCTCCTGTAACAAGCAGATTACAAATGGATGAGGACTCTGCATTGAACACCTTAAAAATGTGCAGTACTATGGGGGAAAAGCACCCAAACTGAAAAAAATTAAAAGGCACAGATATACTTGAAAGCCTATTAGAGGAGACAGCTTTTCAGGGTCTGGAACTGACTGGATTTGAAATGACCATGCAGAGACAGGAGACCCATGGAATGAACCCCTTCATGTCCTGCTAGACACTTTGGATTCTAATTTTGAATAAAATATATTTTGTGTAACTCTGGGTGATTTCATCTCACACTGAAGCAGGCCCCATTAACTGCACTGCTCATGATTCTCCTCTGAATGTACTGAGCAGATCACAGAAGCACAGAATCATAGAATGGTTTGTGTTGGAGGGGACCTTAAATGTCATCGAGTTCCAGCTCCCCTGCCATGGGCAGGGACACCTTCCACTAGACCAGGTTGCCTTGTTCAACCTGGCCTTGAACACTTCCAGGGATGAGGCACCCACAGCTCCTCCCAGCAATATGCTCCAGTGCCTCATCACCCTCACAGTAAACATTTTTTTCCCAATGTCTAATCTGTAGTCATTACTCCTTGTCCAATCACTCTGTGCCTTTGTGAAAAGTCCCTCTCCAGCTCCCTTGCAAGCCCCCTTTAGGTATTGCAAGGTGCTAGAGGGTTTTCCCAGAGCCTTCTCTTCTCCAGGCACAATCCCAACTCTCTCAGCATACCTCCAACAGCAGAGATGCTCCAGCTTTCTGACCCTCTTTGAGGCCTTGTCTGGACTCATTCCAACAGATCCATCTCCTTTTTTGTAGGGCACTCCAGAGCTGGATGCAGCACTGCACGTGGGGTCTCACCGGAGCAGAGCAGAGGGGCAGAATCCCCTCCCTCACCTGCTGCCCACAGGGCTTTGGATGCAGCCCAGGACACCTTTGGCTCCTGGGCTGCAAGAGCACACTGCTGGACTATGTTGAGCTTCTCTTCCATTGACACCCCAAGTCCTTCTCCTCAATCCTTCTTTCTACTCCCAGGCTGTGTTGGTATTTGGGATTTCCCTGACCCAGGTGCAGGACCTTGCACTTGACCTTGCTGAACCTGAAGAGGTTTACACAGCTCCACCTCTCAGGTCTGTCCAAGTCCCTCTGGCTGCCATCCCTTCCCTCCACTGTGTCAGCTGCAGCACACCCCAAATCTAAACAAAACACCAGAGAAAGTAAAGATTGCTTGAAACAACATTGCTGTCAAGGCCTGAGTATTCACACTCCCTGTGAGATAAGCCTGGGTTTAAGGTTATTCCCAGGCCTGTGCAAAGCTGGCAGTAGAAGCAAACCCATTTCCTTCTGAAGGCTGAAGGAGGGAGGTCCTGATCTGCAGCACTGGTGGGGTCTGAGATGGGAGGCATAGGGTGTGTTCATCTGTGGTGTGTCCTGGCTTGAAGGATATTCAAACTGAAGGAATTCATTCCTCACACATGTTAGAAATGTACCCTAGCCTAAAAAGAGAGAGACAAACTCTGCAGTGTCAGAAATCCATTTTGGTTTGTGTTCAATCCATTTTAAGCCACTTTCTCGACAAATGAGTATTGCAGATTGCCAAGTACTTATACACTGGGATTCTTACTTCCTTTTCTTTCTTGAATACAAAGGAAAGAAAATCATGTAGGTAGAACTGTGAAAACTTGAATGTTTTTGTTGGATGGACTTAAGTACTTATGATTAAAAAAAAGAAGCAATTTTATGTCAGAGTTAGGATTGGAAAATATAAAAAGTTTTCTTCAATAAAGGTTTCTTAGACAAGTTAAAGAGAAATGATACATTTTTTTCCTCTCTCTATATAAAAGGATCACTTACCATAGTCTCTGAGTTTTTCAAATACTCATTTTTTAGCAAAATCCACTGAAAATTAGGTAAGCTTTCCCTCCGAATGATTCAAATTTCACTAGCTGACATCTGTTGTTAGTAATAGATACAATAAAACTCCCTGTGCCAAGAAAGTCAGACCCTTGTGCTTATCGTAACAAAGCAGAAGGATTTACAATTTGGTGTAAAAAGTTTTCATGGTTCACTATAATTCTTAAATTCAAAGTGTTTGTTAACTTTGAGAGAGAAGCAATAAAGATGAAGAGGTGACCTATTACTACTACTTTTTCCTCAGTCTATTTCAAAGAACATTGCAAAGGTGTTTTCAATTTTAGAGATGGCCAGCAATCACATTTTGGAAATATTTTCCAACAGAAAAAGGTCTTTTCTGAAATAAGAGTTTTTCTATGCTCTGTGAGGAGAGCAAAAGTGATACATCCCAACACACTGAAAAAGCATCTGTAATTTCAGTATTCACAGAGCCTTTCAAGCAGTTAACTGGAAGGTAACAGCAATGTCCAGACCTCTGCTCAAATGTTTAGGCAAAACTGATCTCAGAGAGGTCTTGGATCTACACAGAAAATTTTATTTCTACCCCAGGTTTGTTTTATTTATATATATAAATATAAGACCAAATATTCCAAGTTTCTATTGCTAGCTTAGTTTATTTCTGCAGAATTCTCTTCTGAGATAATTAAATTTTTTTGTGTTTAAAGATAACATACATCATATAAATCCAGAATTTAGAGAAGTTAAGACACCACCATGACATGGTTTTATAGAAACCTACCCTGAAAGAAAACACATATACATATATATCTACACATATGTACAGTTTATACACAAAAACTGTTTGCTGTTTAAGGAGAGGTTTTCTTAACTCCTTAAAGATCTATTTTAGACCCTATTTTAGGAAATTGTGAAAGGATATGTGAACACAAGCACAGTACAAACAAACCCATTGATATTCCTGTTTAAAAGCCATCAGCTCAGAGAAGTCAGGTCTCAAAAGACAAAATGGGAGGTCTGAAGCTGTGTGTTTATTCCTGGGGAGCTAGAAGTGCTACTCATTGATGTGGTGGGGGTTTGCTGTCTGGAGAACTGTGGAATTGCTGGTTTTCTTGAGTATTACCAGTCCAGACCTGATGGACTGCCTGATTACAAATGTCACTCTGAGCAGTGGGAGTCCACAGTCAAAAGGAAAATATAAGTGCAGGGCTCAGTTCATGATCACAGAAAATGTTAGAGTTGACTTTGGGGAGGGTTTGCCAGCTCTTTTTATTATTTCTTGCCAACTACAGTATTGGACAAGGCCTTAGCCTGAGTATGAGCCCTAAACTAAAGCCAGAAAATGGACTGAGTTCAAATTACACTTATTTACATTAGTAAATAGGATAAGTATATGTCCTCCTGCTGCCTCTTTTATACTGTTGTCAACACTACAGGTTCCTGGCAAAGAGTTTTTTTAAAAACAACCTGGTTGCATCTGCCCCTCCCATGTGCACTTCAGCAATGAGCAGCTCAGTCCTGAGAGCTGGCTTTTCCTGAGGAGGGAAATGATCCCTTTTAACCTCAGCCTGACTGGGGACCTGCTTAGTGTGATGTGTAAAGAAAGCAGCACTTTGGATTGGGATGTCACTGGAGGTGGTCAGGTTGAGAGAAGATATCAGGGCATCCTCTGGCTGCAGATGCAACTGCACAATCTTCTCTAAAGAAAGGCATTTTTGCTACTGAAAGTAGGTGATAATCACACAAGTGTTAGGTTCTTTTGGGAAGTAATGCTGCATTTATCCCAAAACCAGTGTGGCATCAGCAGAAAATCAGGACTGTCTACTGTGATCACAATTAATGTGCTCTCTGCTGCGATCAATTTACACTTAATGATGCATTTAATGGTAATAAAATGGGGCAGATACAAAATATCCTTACCATTGTTTTAATTTGGTACATTTTAGATGTCAAGGAAAGATGGAGTCATAGTATCTATCATTTTAGAAAAAAAAATCCAAATAGCTGAGGTAGAAAGTCATGAGGAAAGAAACAGATAATAAGGTTACTGGGAATTGCAAATCCTTTCTCTTTGTACCAATCATAAGAGTGCTGAGTTAGGAAAATGGCATTTAGAAAGTTGTTCTTATAATTAGAGATGCCCTCCTTGCCTCTGTATAGTAGTATTCCCTCCGAAATTTCTCTGCCACCAGGTAAAGCTTTTAGGAAGTCAAAATTACATGCAAATAGACCATGCCAAATTAAATTGATTAATACATCATATGACCATTTTCTGCTGCTTCAGGCAAGTCTGAATGCAAGTCTTAATGCACATCTAATCAGCAAGGAAAATCCAAATATCTGAGAGGTCTGAATCACCAGGGAAGTTATGATACAAAGCATATCTTTGAGTGAAGGAAACGTCACACATCGGTTTCCATGGCTTGAAGGTTTTGTTCAATATATTTCTCACTGTAGCATGGGGCCAAACCAGACCTGATCCAACCTATGCATCTCCCTGCTGGAAGGTTCAGGCAGGAAAGTTTAGACATGAGAATCCATTTTTATTCCAGTGCTTTTGTCCATTCTCTTCAGGACTTTGATTCAGTGGCCCTTGGCTGGACATGAAAAGCTTTTCTGTCATCCTACATTTTCTTAGGCAGGCAATGTAGATGAGGGCAGCTAGAAAATAAATGTGGTCATCAAATACTCTAGACATGCAGAGTTGACTCACTTTTCTCTTCCTGCCCTGGAACGCCAAAAGACATTAGGTCACTTTTTGGCAAGAGGAAAAGTGAAATGAAGTGCTGAGACAGACTGAAAATATGAGCCTGACCAGGTGCAGGGAGGGTAGGTGCAAATATCTTTCAGCTGTTGAATTCACAGGGTTTGAAGTGCATTTTTGCATTTTCCATAAAAGCTTGGTGTTTAGAGGGACTAAATATTTTCAAGGGCCATCAAATTTCAATTGGTGAGGAACAGAACAAGAATAGAACAACAACTTGTCCCAATTCTCTTCCACAACTTAACACCGTCTCATCTAAAGTGCTGAGGTTGGAAATTTTCAGTTAATTACTTTTCTTTTACTATTTTCCCTTTTGGACTTCTTTAAGACTTCAATATTCTTGCATTGCTCTTAAGGATTTTCTGCTATTTGGGAAAATACAAAGTGCTGAATTGTTAAAAGAAAGTCAGATAGCAGAGGCTGTCCATGTTAATCCTGTACTTCTGTCTAGAAAACCAGGATGCAGGGAGCAGAACTGTAAGCAGCATCTTTTTATACAATAGGAATGAAAGCGAGATCTGTTTATGTACACCTCTGTTGTAAAACAGCCAGAAGAGAGAGAATTTCACCTTAGGAAAGCCACAAAGAAACAGAGCTCATTTTATTTCTGCATCAATTCAATGCAAGAGTGAGAAAGTGGAGTGTTGTGAGTGAGATGAAAACATGATGTGCAGAGAATCTCCTGAATTTCAGCAGAGCATGTAGGGTGGAGCTGACATTCCTCTTGCACAGGACAATTTTTCTTTGCATTTATAATGCCCTTTTTATGAGGACATGTAGTGATAGGACAAGGAGGAATGGCTTTAACTGAAAGATGGGAGGTTTGGGTTAGATATTTGGAAAAAATTCTTTCCTCTGAGGGTGATGAGGCACAGATTGCCCAGGGAAGCTGTGGATGCCCCATCAGCACCTGGAAGTGTTCAAGGCCAGGTTGGATGGGGCTTTGAGCAATCTGATCTAGTGAGAGGTGTCCTTGCCCATGGCAGGAGGGTTAGAAGTAGATGATGTTTAACATCCCTTTCAACCCAAACCAAACAAACCAATGACAATCCAAACAAACCAATTTTCTGTAGAATCTGCAGCATCATAGGCTCTAGCACTGCTCTCCTAATTCCTGGTTCTTTGCCCCAGGGACAAAGAAAAGGGAAGACAGAAGCAAGTCCATCAAGGCCTCTGTAACTAATGCAAGTACAATCCCTAAATATATATTAAAAAAAACCCCAACCAACCAAACAAAAAGTTATATTCCCCGATTTTGTGATTTTCCTTGAGGAGACTGCACAAAAGAGTGGTAAGAAAATATAGAAGTAAGGAAAGAGTTCCATTTGGCCCTAATCCACATCTTCCTATGGTGTTTGTAATGAAGTTGCCTCTCTTCCATGCCTTTGGCAGGCAAACAAGGGTTTTAATTTCAAGCTCTCAGGAGGCTGTAGGAAGAGATGAGTTATATTTTTTCAGAACCAGTTGTGGGTTACTCATGTTTACACACTTCTGGATTGCTGGAGTCACATAAATGGCACATTCGTATCTATTTAGAAGTGACTATTTAGAGACCTTATCCTTGCTTCTAACATCTATCTCCTTCCTGAAAAGCTCCTGAAAAGTGGCACATGGTGCCTTTAAACAAAAAGAGGGACATTTCTTAGAAATACTTTCATATATGGGACACCTCAATAAGGTAGGATGCTGACAAATTTATAAAGTCACTTTTTTTTTTTGCTGTGAGAAATTGCTGGCATCAAGAAATCCAGATACCAAGTGGCATAAGAGGATTCTTGTAAGGAAACGTGTTTCAGATGCTTCCCATAAACCCAAGGCAATTTCCCCAGGTGATGTCCCAGAGTAGGAGAGTGCATGGGTGGGATTGAGTCTGGGAGGAGAGGAAAGGTTCACCCTAAGGAGACACCTTGCTGTCCCTTCACAGCTCCTGTGCTGTTGCATCTTTTTGAGACAGTGCTTTCTTTTTACCACTGCTGTCTTCTTTCTCATCTCCCAGCACCCTGCTGGTGCTGGCTGTTGTCCAGCATACAGTGACTTTTAGGTGTACTGCAAGATCAGGATCTCCAGGCTTTTCCCTCTCCTGAAGTAATTAAAGCTCCTTTGTAAGTGAATAAAGATGTCTTGTCACCTCTTTATCATCTCTCCACATCCAGGTCAGCTTCATTGTCCAGTCTCACTTTGAGGAGTTCAATTTATTACAAAATAGAAGGTATAGGCTGAAAATCAAGACCTTTTAGTCATTTTTTCCCCACAGTAGAATCCCTGTCCTATGCAATCCAGTGACACAAGAGCTAATCCTTTGATTCTTAGAAGTGTTGTGAACATAACAAAAGACTCTTTTCCTTTTATTCCTATCCTTGAATGAATTGTGAACAACACTTCAGAAATGTCCATCCTGTCATGGACATTATCTGAGAAAATTATCTATGTCTTTTCCCCCAGTCCATCAGTAGATGGTGGCAAAGAGTTCTTGCTCATCTGAGTTTCAGACCCCAAGGACTGCACAAACATGACAATAACCACAACTTACAGGTAATATTTTGCCATCTGCTGAACTCTATATCTTCAAATGCTCTATTCATGTTTGGATGAACTTGTTGGAATTTTTATTTGCCCTTTCATATGCAAAGTTTTGTAAGATCAAAGAATAATTTTCTGGCATCATTTGCTTGTTCCAGGTAGCCCTGATCTTCTGAAGGCCTCCAGACCTTATTTCTATGACTGAATCCAGGGAGTTCACCTGTTTTCAACTGTCTAGGTTCTCCTCTTCTTTCCACTAATTTGTCTTTGTTATTATTTACTCTGCACCTGTGTTACTTAACTATGAGGCATATAGGAGAATGAAGCATATGAACCATGTGGCAAACCACAACTCTCTTGCAAGTTACATTACTCTATAAATAGAAAATAAAATTAAACTATCTGTCTGTACTGGAAACCAATAAAAAAAGGCCATACAAAGTCTCCTACATGGAAGATCTTACCAGACAAATAATTATCTCCTGAAATTACAAGCTCTGCACTTGAATTCTCAAGAGCATCTTGCAGCACAGACTGGTATTTCATTATTATAATTTCTTGGTATTTTAAAATCAGTAATCCTAAAACTTTTATTTGGAATTAGAATACAGATTTCATTTTTTCATTGCCAAATTATATTGCAATTTTGTATCATCAATGTGCTAATAACTAGACCAAATTAGCATTTTAAGCCTTATTTGTGACAGATCACAGCATGTGTCTGCAGTCTATCCCTTAGCAACACAGCTTGGGAGATAAATAAAATTGTGGGTGCCTCTACTGTTGTCAAGAATATTGAGAAAATCTGGAGAAAAACTATGGGGAAAACAATAGTGTTGCTCCTAAAACTAAATCTGTTTCCTAGTTCTACCTCCACTCTGAATTGTAAACTGACATCTGTGACAAGGAGAAATAGCAAATGCCAGTTTTATTTTCAACGTGGTGTTATTTTTACTTTTTTTCTCCACCACTTGATAGCCATCAAAATGTCCTTCCAATGCCGCAGAGAAGCACAGCTTCCTCAAGAGCTCAAAACCAGTTTGGGGAGTGAAAGTCAAAGCAATTTTCTCTTCCAGAGAAATACAAACAGTGAGAGTTGATCTGTGTTGAAATACCCTTCCACGTTAATGGCTCTGAAGTGCTATTCTTAATTATAACATTTAGATTCCTTTAAAATACTTAAGAGGAAGAGAGAAATGTCACTGTGTACAGCTGATAATTGCAGAAAGCTTGACTGCAGAGAGGAGAGCAAAGATGGTATTTAGCTGTATGGGTAACAGGGTAGGAAGTAACACAGAAGATCCAAGAAAAGAGTGATCCAGGCATGCCTTCAGACATCTGCCACAGTGGAAAATCTCAAAGTAAAAATTCTGGATGGAGGTCTGAAAGGCTTGGCCTACTTAGTGTGGATGGGCAGCAGACTGTGGGGGACTTTTATAAAAAAATTAATTGTAGAAAGGTCAGTGTTTGAGGGTTTGGCTTTGTGACCACAAGGATTTGCTTTAGTTTGTAACTGAGGTAGTGCAGAAACACTCGCACGAAACATTTCACCTTCAAAGTCCTTGATGTTAGACTCTGGGGGAGGACTGGGCCATTAACAACAACACTGTGACCACCAGTGTCAATCAGACTGGTTTTGCCCATCAAGACCTTTCCAATTTCTGCAGAAAAGGACACGGGATCTGGCAGGCAGTAAGTGGAACATGAAAGAGCAATGTGTCCTTGAACCAGCAACAAAAGCAAGAGATCCTGGGCCTCATTTGCAATCCTGTAGCCAGCAGATAAGGGAAGAGATCACCCTGTTCTACTTGGCATTTGTTAGCCAGATTTGGTCTTCTCAGTTCCAGAGAAACCTGGAAGTACTGGAGGTGGTCCAGTGGAGGGCCACAGATATGATTAGATGGTTGGAGAACTTGACACATGGACAAAGGCTGAAAATTAGATTTGTCAAAAAGAAAAAGAAAATTTGGTTTGTGTAAGAGACGGTCCGAAGTTTCCTTCATTTGCCTCACGACCGTCGCAGGGACCCTGAAGACCCCCAACAGGAGTTCTGGCCTGGCTGAGGTGGATGCTTGCCAAGTGATTGTTTGCAGGTGTGCCCACTGTGCTTCCACGGAACACTGCTTCCAACAGGTTCTGACAAGCGGTTCTGACAAACGGTGGCTTGTCCTTGCACGCTTGCACCTGCTTCACAGACCAAGGGGTCTCATCACAATGGCCCATGAGTCTTCCCCACCTTTTGGCCAGATGCCACTCACTTTGGATTAAGACTATATAAACTGTAACTTTCTGAGCTAACTTTGGTGAACCCCCATGGAATGATGATGGATCTATTGGCTGGACCACGAGGATTTTGTCTCTCCATTGGTAGCTATATCCCCCTTCCCCTCTTTCTCTCTCTCTCTCTCTCTATCCTTTACCTCCCTTTCTAATCCTTCTATCGCATTTGCTGTTGGCAATCAATAAGGGTGCATTTGTTGTGATTAAACTGAAAGTCCCCTTGCTGTTTATCTTTTGCACTTTGGGATCAGTAAATGAAGCATCACAACCCCGCTTGTCCTAGCAGATCGTGACAGTTTGCTATACCTAGAGAAGGAAAGGCTCAGGGAGATCTAATCACCATTGACTCCCGAGGATGCAGTTGAAGAGGAGGCGCTCCCTACACAGAAAGGCACGGTGGCAGGACGAGAGGCAGTGGGTAGAAGTTGCTTCAGAGAAATTTTGTCTGGATATAAGAAAAAAATGCTTCACTGCAAGAGCAGTTAACCATTGGAATATATTGTCCAGAAAAGTGGGGGAAATACTCAAGACTTGGAATAAGAAGGCTCTGGATAATGTAACCTAAAGCACTGCTTAGAAGGTTCATCCATGTAATCTCCCCTTTTAAATGAGAGTTTTCTGTTATTCAGTTTCTGTCACCATCCTTTCTTAGGAGAAAGCAGCTTCATGCTCACCTTCCCCTGTGCTTCACCCATGAGAGAAGAACCAGGCTGCCTGAGAATGCTTTTGAAAAGAACTAGGGAGAAAAGAGACACAGAGACAAATGACAAAAGTGTCATTTACAGCCTCCAGCCTCCCACCTGATGCAATGGACAAGCCTGTCCTAAGGTATTTGTCTTGTCTCTGCTTCCTAAATGTCCTGAAAACTATTCCTTGTCCCCTGCTGTGACCTTCACTGTGGCAGTGGCTGTCAAATGATAAGCATAACCATCTCTCCAAATAGAAGAATATGTTGAACTGTGTAAAATAAACATAATTCCAAACCCGTATCTTCCAGCAGCAGCACTACATTGTCTCTTAACATAATGGATTTGTTAGCATCGCCTCGGTTTGAGAAGTGCAACAGGAACTGCTAAGGTGAATTATGAGAGGTTAACAATGAAAAGTAAGCATTGTGTGCTAAGCTGATGACTCATGCAGAGCTCTTCAAGAGATGCACATATTAAAAACAGCTGGAAAATATCAGACAACATAAAAAAATCCACCATCGCTCTCTTAACCTCTGGTGCTGTAAATAGACCTGGAAATTTAGTGTTGGTTGTATCTTACTTTAGAGGCTGTGGTGGAAAACAGGGCACCACAACAGTTACAGTGTATACTTTTTGATTTATCTCACTGACAACCACCAGTCCCTTCAATGCCTCTCTGACAAAGAAGCACAGAAGAGGACAGACCTGAAAACTGGAGTGCACCTGATTTATATGAAGTGGGAAAGAACTCCGTCTGCATGCGCAGCCATATCCCCGTGCTGGCTGACACACACTTCTCTCTAATGATTCCAGTGCCTGATTTATAAGGCATGCAGTAGGTTCCTGATCTGTCAGCAGCTGCAGTGCTGTCTTAGCTTTAAAAACACACACATGTCCCTGGAAGTTGAGCCATGAACTCATAGGAGAATTGGAGATGAATAGAATGCAAATTCCTTGCGCTTTGTTGCTTTATGAGTCTCCTCCAAATATTACACCATGAATTGGAACAACTCCTCCCCCCACTCCAAGAGCCCTCAAAACACAATCTAAGAGCACCCAAACCCCAGCCCATCAAATGTAGGTTATTATATTCAACATTTTCTTTTCCTAGGTATTTGTTATTCCTGCCCCAAGGTAATTCCCTTGCCATCATCCTGTGCTGCCATCTGTCCTGCATTTGGTGGATGGCCACTTCCACTATAGAATAGGGAAAAACATTTGCTGTAAGATAATAAAGTATTTCCATACTATCATGTTCATTATGACGAAGGAAGCCCTTTCAGACATAGCAAAAAAAGGGATAAACTTCAATTGGAAAAACTCCACTGAAGCCCATCCATGAGACTGCTGACCCACTGCTGAAACAAGGACTCTCCAGGACTTGGTTATTATAACCTAAATCGAATCTCTATTTACAGGCAGATGTGCTGTCTCAGCTCCTTCCCTCTCTTATTCTCAAATGTAAAGAAGACATCAGGGCTTTGGGTATCACATTTTATTTCAGATAATTTTTTTCTTCTCCTCAACCCATGAACATTAGCCTGCAACTGACATTCAACAAAAATATTACTTTTTATATGTGCAAATACTCATGCCACATAAAGTTAGTCAAACGAGATTGCAGAAGTAAATCAGCCAAATTGGCAGCCAGGAAACATGGGAACTAAGGAATATATTAGTCAAGTGCATGGGCAGACTTGCCCATTTGATCAAACCAGCATGGGACAGGTAAAGAACACGTGGAGGTGCCAGGAGCTCCTTGCTTAGTGCTTGCCCTGAAGCTCTTACGTGGAGGGTGGTTCCTCTCTGCCTCCCATGCTGCAGAATCATTCACCCCCACACAACACAGCCTGGCATTGTTTGGGTTACAGGCTTTGCTGGAGGTCCCAAATGAGGCTGGAAACCATTACATTAGTTATGCATATTAAGGCTTGATCTGGCAGTGAACAGTTTACTGCATAAACAGGGTATGTGAAATATAGTGTTAACACTTTTACTGATAGATAGGGATAACAGGCACAGAGTTTTGATTTACTGGCAGATGGATACTGTTCCTTTACTGTTCCTGGACTCAATCGTCCATCTTAATCCACTGCCTTAATCACCATCTGCTCAGAGCAGGGTAGGGGACACTCAGTCTCACTTTGTACAGGTGTAAACCTGGCCATGTGCTAACTGTGTTTGTGTTCAGTTTGAGCAAAGCCATTACTCCATTTTAGTCTCGCTTCAGGATCAATGACCTAGATTTTCTAGGGCTGGCTGTTAGTTTTCATTCTCATCTGAAGCCTCATTTCAAAATAAAAAGAATTATTTAGGCACCCTAAAATGTTTTAAGATTTTTTTAAACTGAATGTGAAAAAATAGTAACTCAGCACAACTTAGCATTGCTATTCACTTTGAAAAAATGCAAGCCTGTGGCTCAGCAGCTGATGCTCAGCATAGCCTGTTAATGAGGCTGGTCAGCATCCCTCAAGACTACTTTTAATTTTACATAACCTGTCCCTAATGGAACCTCTGTCATTTTAGACTAAATTGGGAACTTCATAGAGCATAACTGTAAAGAAGTCCAAAGATATAGGCCTGGATGTCCCACCAGGCTCCAGCTCAGCAGCATCCACAGGGGTCAGTGCTAGAGATTGGTCCCATTTACAGCCTTCAGAGTGTACAAAAGTCTGGATTTTCATCAAAGCACCCACTTTAGCACTTTGTCAGATCTGCCAAGTTCCTAATACAAGTTGGGATGAGACCGGGGCATGCACTGTCTCCTCCACAATGAACAGTGCTGTAGCAAGCAGGGGTACAAATCATCCTTGCCACTCAACACAATGAAAGAAGTATGCAGATTTACAAAAAGCTGTGCCTGACAAGCTGTGAAAGCAAACATAAACTGTGCTGAACTTGCACTTAATTTCTTTTGTACTTGCAATTCATAGGTGGGGTAAGAATTCTTGGAACCTGGGGCATTCCAGTGCAAACAGAAGCAAAATCTGCCTGCTCAAGTCTGCAGCTGACTGGGTGGTTCTGCTTTCTTTGCACCACAAAATGACTGCGTAAATCCACTTTTTCATGGAAAGCTGAGACACCGAGTTCAGCTGCTACACACTTGCTTGCCAAAGCACAGGCAGCCTCCTGCTAAGTAATCTTTCCCAGGTAGCAGAATTTTTATGGTTCTTTAATGCTTCATCAGGTGTTAATCATAACGTTTTACTGTCTGAATAACAAGCTTATCTCCCCCAAGAAAGCTTTGGTTCACATCCAAAATTCTGTTCACAGAGTAGACAATATACTTTGATAGCAGTGACCACACTTCACCCTGTGCCCAATGAATTTCCAGGCTCATGGATTGAATAAGAAGGCAGTTAGTTGCTGCCTTTGATATTACAGAACTGCCTACAATTTATTTGCCAGGATACTGATGCCGAAAAAATCAGTACTTCCAGAAAGGAATAGTCTATTTTTCCTCCTTGCTCTTGTGTAAAAATGTAGCTTGATTAAGGTTAGAGGATGGCAGCAGGGTGTGTGCAGGTGAAAATCAGCGCCTCACTCATGTGATCAAGAACTGTACCAAAGCAGAAAGCTCTGTATTCACAGTATCGTGGGCAAATTTGTTTTTTCTCTATTTGTAGCAATGGGGAACAAAGACACACGGACTCTGTTGCGAGATCCTGGGGAGCCTCTGTGCCCCAGGCTGCAGCAGGAAATGTGGCATGGAGGGGAAAGCAACATGCCCCCTTTACGAGCTCCACGGTCCCAGTTATCGATGCACAGGCGCAGGGACAGATGGAATAGCAGCCTGGGTCTTGGGAGTTGAACACAGATGTTTTATTCACCTCATGGTGGATTCCAAGACAATCTCGCCCACGTGGCAAGGTCTTTTATGCATACAGAAAGTGGAAGGGGTTGGGGTCAGGGTCACTGTCCAATGATGACAAAGCATGAAAGGTGAGTTAGGGGAAGTGACGTATGACTTGAGCAAGGGAGATTGCCACATCTGGGTTGTACCAAGAACTGGGGAAAATGCAGGGGCGTGCTGGGTTAAACCTTAACCTGAAAATCCCCCCGCAGCAGGACTCCCTTGTGGATACTGAGGAAATCACTTTATTGTAGAAAACTTTTCCCTTATATACCTTTAGTTTCCACTGGGCATAACCAGAACTTAACAGAGGAAGGGCACCCCTTGGCTGCAGTGCTGCTGCCCACGTGTCTCTCCCCACAACTGCCTCCCACCCCCCAACTGACCTCTAACCACCCAGCCTGCTGCTGTGCCCTCCCACAGGGCTTTCTGGAAAACAGAACCATTAACACCTTTTAGCAAACACAACTCCATATCCCACAGCTATTCCATAAAAAAGGGGACAAAGTTCCTTCTCTCCCACCACATGATGGAATCTGAGCTGTTTCAGGTCCAGGCTCTCTGTCAATATTGTCAAGAGATCTCTTAAATGATGTAGAAATCAAAACTTCATTTTCAGAGCAGTTTCCTGAACACCTGCCTTCCAGTACTTGCTCCTGAAAATGGGACTGAGGCTCCTAAAGCACAGGATTGTTTCTAAAAGCTCTGCTCCCTCTCCATTGTGCTTGTACAACACTCATCTGGTAAAGCACCACTCCCTGAAACGTTCCACTCCCAAGTTTTGAGTGGTCACTGGAAGAGCTGTTTTGCTCTGTACAAGGTTATAATGAGTTATTCTGCCCAGAAGTCCTTAGGGTTATTCTTGTCTTTGTTTTTACCTGTAAAATAAACTTAACCTTATAATGGTGTGCTTTAGTCAATGCTCTTCAGACAAGAAACAACCAACCCTTTCATCATTCTTATGACAATTTTTGGCCTTTATTTTTTACTGTTTGGCCTCAGAATATTTTATGAAGGAAAATATACAGTGAGTACCTAGCCCTGAAATCATTGCAACATCATCTTTATGGATTTGAGATCAAAGTCTCACTGTTAATATGCTCTTTTCACATGTGGATCATGCTTCAGCAGACAAGTGCAGATGCCAAGATGTTCATCTGGTGATTGTGGGGTCTGTGTGGTCCAAAGAGAAATCATGGTAAAGTTTGGAAGATGTTGCTGTCAAGTACATGGGGTGGCTGCTCCAAGACTGAACCTCCCAGAGTTGCAGACACAGCTCCTGGCTGAAGGTCTGCAAGTCCCAGAGGGTACTTCAAGGTTTCTGAAAGTAATCCCACACCTGAACTGCTGCCTTATCCATGCCAGGAGCGTGGCCCCTCCCTGGGACACAGACTGAGTCTTTGCTACTAACAGTTGCCTGCTGCATTTTTCCATATGCACTGGTAGAAAAAAATCACCTTGTGACAGGTGGATGAGAAATGTGGATAAGAACAGAGTGAACTCATTCTGACCCTAACTCATTCAGCACCCGCTGAGTTGCCTTTGTGGAAAAGTCACGTGAAGCACAAGGCTGGAGTCACAGCTGTGCAGATGGAGGTATGTGGGGTGGTGTGTCACTGCCAAACTCAGAGGGGAGGTGGGAGGGCTCTGGGGCTCAGAAAAACAGTGTCCAGCAGCCTTGGCATTGTGTAGCTACAACATGCTCCTCTCAAGTCCTTTAGCTGGCACGCAGGTCACCAGGTTGTGATGTCTGGGAGCTGGTGTTCTGGGCAAGGGGACACACTGGGATCATTCTGTTGTTCTGCATGGACATTTAGCAGAAAAGCCTAGAGAAGCAAAAGTTGTCTAGTTCAACCTCAGTTTAATATAATTCACATCAGTTCTGCAGCAACATTAGCTGCTGGCCCTGGTGTTAGCAGGGTTTTTACCTGGACAGCTAAGCTCACTGCAGTCCTTCAGATAATTTTTAAAGTGACTTGCCAAATATCTGATCTCATCCAAGTCATTTGCACAAGGTACACCCTGAAAGTGAGCTTGCATCCAGGGCCTCCAGCCAGAGGGTCTTGTGGGCTTTCAGAGCTTGAAGAGAATCTGATCCTGTCACGCAGGCAGGATGAGCCAGACTACAGGAGACTGAAGAGTCTGTTTATATTTTAACCTTAGTTTTTCTTGCCAGAGTGATTTATTTTTTTCTTTCTGCTTATATTGTTCTGACAGAAACTGGATAGCTGCAGCCCATCAGCTTTTACAGTTTTTTTCTTTCAGCCACAGTCACGTATTAAGAAATGTGTTTTTTCGTGGATGCCTCCCCTGTTGTTATGTTGACTACCTTCCCATCTGTTTGCAATCTCAAATCATTGCAGTGGCAGCAGAGTCATGGGAACAGCTGCCTTTCGAAATCCACAAAGTCCCATCATTATTCTGCGCTTAGTCTTGGCTAAAGAGCTTACCTGGCTATGCTGCAAGTCACTTCCAAGGGCAAAGCTTTTCAACATCCATGGCAAATAATAAAAAAAGTTGTTTTCTATCACCCTCACCTTCCCTGGCTGCTTTCTCTTCAATTTCTGTTACTTCTCATTTGTGCACCTTTATGAATTATTGTTTTGGCTATGCAATTACAGGAGTGCAACCATGTGGTTCAGTCTTCTAAGGAGACAGGTCCTCTACACCATGAGCCTTGCAGAAGATTTGTAACAGAAGAATACAGAAGACTTTGTGTCAGCAAAGATGGCTGTCTTGCCTAGCAGCTGTTGGCTAAAGGTACAGGTGACCTGGCAAGGAACTCATTATAAAAATTATCTTACTATTCCAAGGTGTAATCATAAGGACAGTCAACAGAGAAATAATAATGAAAACATTTTGACTTTTTAAAATATAATTTTTAGAGATTTGCTGGTAATTTTCTGCTATTTTTATTTTTTCTTTTATTTTCTTTTTTATCTTTTCTTTCTCAATATAATTTATAACATTTTATGAATGCTCAGTAACTTTGTCTTTCATTAACTGTCTAGTATTTCCTCTCATCTTTGGAAACCTTGTCACATGCTATATCCTGCAGAGGGAGGTCTGCAGTTTAACTATATGAAATATGATTAAAAAATACTTTTTGTTTCTTCTCAGCCTCCTTCCCTTCTGTGTAATTGGATGTCCATAGTTCTTTTACTGAAGAGGTTGTAAACTATCTATCCCAACAAACCTTTCCATGCCAAAAACATTTTTTACAGACTTCAGCTAAATTTTCCCCTCTTTTCCCTAAGTTGTCTCTTGTCTGGACTGAAGGCTTCCAGCTTAGTCTCTCCTGGTAACAGAATCAGTTTCTCACATTGATTATACCTGAGATGCTTCTCTGAATTTTTGCAAGTCTTACAGAAATCCTGCAGGATGGGAATACCAGAACTGTACAAATAATGTGAAGGGTGGGCAAGATATGGATTTACCCAGTGGCAGAGTAGGGCTCTTCCCTTCCTCCTCCAGCCCTTTTGGGAGTGTCACCAAGGACTTACTATAAAAATCTTTGCTCTCCCCCATCATGACATGGACCGTAACAGGATAATTAACCTTAATATAGTAGCACATATGTGGCAAACATGACAAATTTCTAAGCACCAGGATTGCTGAATTTTTTACAGAGCTTCTTCAAAGTACCCTCCTAGGACTGAATTAAGACTGTTGAGATAACAAAAACACACAATTCTGTTTCTAAACTGTGCTATTTTAGGTTTAATTATGCCTCTACATTCTCTTATTTTCGAAACTTTTTTATTAGGTGAAAATAACAATTCTGCAATTCTCTCAGAATATCTGCAGTTATTAAAGTGCTTTCCCAAAATGTAATTTTAATTTAATGTAATTTTTCAATGTAGAAACCGCCTTTATTTTTCGTAGTTAAACCCTTACACACGAGCAGTGTAAAAAGACACTTTAGAAAGCAAAACCTCAAGACCAATTTTCTTTTAGGTGCCACAATAAACGAAACATTGCCATACAAATCATCCAAATTCTCAAAGGTATGGAATACTGCCTTTGCATTTTTGTGAGTTTAAGCTTAACCTTGGAGATACTGGATTTGCAGATTTGCTCAGACTGAGTCACTGTACTCTGGAAAAGCTGATGCAGATCTGTTTTCCTCTTAAAACCAGTTCCTATCAATTTTCTCTGACTCCTGCTCAATGTGAAGCTTGTCAAACCAGAAGGCACAAATACAGACTCCTCTCTATCTTCCCCCTGGAATGTCACCACACTGACATTTCTATCCTCCTCCTATTAGTCTCTTCCTCCTTCCCTCCATAGTACTTTTATCTTCTCAACATCTCTGGAGATTCCCCTTTCTTGGCTTCTTTCCTGAATAGCCTTGTTGAGAATGGGATTTGGTGTGAAATGTATTTTGATTTTCTAATGGGATTAATGCCAGGTTTCGACCTTTTTGTCTGATTTTGAACATTTCTTCCCTAGAAGAAATGTACCTTCTCCTGCAGGATACCCTCACATAAAATGGTGTTTGTTCAAATTGCCAGTCTCTTCTGCTCTCACAGAGAACCAGATCACCTCTGCCCTTAAAAAAGATGTCATTTGCCAAAAATGCTGCTGGCTTTCCTCTGCAGAGGAAACATTATATGGTTGAATAAACTGTTTTTATAATTGTTATGTCTCTTTTTATTATACACATTTAGAAAGAGAATAAATTTCCCCAGGAAGTTTAATTTTCATTTTCTAAAAGATTGCATTTTGAAACTAAAATGTCACAGTTGTCTCTTATGCCAATAGCTTTTAAACTCTATTTTCATGTGTATATGTTCGTACATATCAGAATCATAGAATAGTTTGAGTAGGAAGGGACTTTAAAGAACAACTAGTTCCAAACCCCCTGCCATGAACAGGCACACCTTTCACAAGACCAGGCTGCTGGAGGCCCTGTCCAACCAAGGGAATTCATTTTTGTACTCTGAGACCTTTGTGTGAATTGCTGGGAAAGCCTTGAATTTTCTAATTTAAGATTTCTATTGCAACTTATTAAAGGAATGTGCAATCTTTGGGTATTTGCAGAGATTTCCACTTTATCTAGTACAGCTTGTATGAATTTGTGTCCTTCTGGGCAACTGGAAGGCAACACGCAGGTTTTCACAGAGTTTTTGGCTTACAGGACTGTGGTGAGAAGACAAAGGAAAATTCTGTTTTGCACGACATTTAACAGGCAGTCAAACATAGAGTAAACATTCCTTCCTCTCTCATGCTGCTTTGTTCATATTTCAAGTTAAATTCCATTTTACTGGACTATATTTCTGAATCCAGCAGGAGTAGTCAAGAATTTTCCTTTGGCTATGTCTAGTCCCCAAGTCTCTAGAGGCACAGACATTTATAAAAGCAAATAATTTCCCTGGACTGCTGCATTTTGATACTCACATTCTGACATTTGTGTAAACCCATTGCAAATCATCTGTTTTCCCTACACACAGGTAATTTCACCCTAACTGCTGGGGAATCCACACAAAATTTTATTGCAATTTCTCTCAAGGTGATCTGGGACTCCAGCAAAAGTCACCTTTCCCTCTCCTTGTGGTAGCATTACAATGCAAAAAGGAGAAACATAACTGACTGTAGGAACAGTATACCACTGAGAGCCCCTGTGGCAATATCTCAACATCTTCTCCGTGGCCCAGCATAAAATTTAGGTTCACTGTTTTTCAGTGAACACATGAAGCTTGTCCTTCTCGTTATCTGTCCCCTGGTAAGCTAAAATGGGATTTATGTTGCCTAATTTGATCTGTCTAAAATCAAATTTTGTAATCTAGGTTAATCTATTAATCCAGACTCACTTTGAAGTCAATGGGTAACAAGTCCAGCTGAAAACATAAATTCACTGCACCTCAGGGCTGGTGCCAGGTAAGAGGGTAACTGGACCTCTCTTTCTAGTTTCTTCTTTGTCATTAATTATGAAGGGCCTGGACAACTAACCCACACTTTAGCAAATTCTAGAGGATCAATGAGGGTGTCTTTGCAACTGCAAGAAAAAATTGTATTTGACTTGGAAACAGCGCCAAGTTTGCTCAATATGTGCAGAAAACCCAAGGTTTTTGTGCCCTTCCATGAAGTTTTACAATACTAATAATACCAGAAAGCTTGTGGGACACTCAAAATACCCATTTAACCTAAGAACATGTATTTATATCACACTTTTGAAGTTTCTGATCTCCTCCTTTCCTTAGGAGAATCTGGTCTAAAACTATAAATCTGCAAATGCAAAGCAGGCTCACTTAGCTTTACAGACCAGATTCCTGAGTCACTCTGGCTAAGTGGCACAGGGAAAAAATATCCCTTCTCTTCATCTCCTGCAGTTCAGAGGAATCAATAAGGTCAGGCAGATGCATCAATGCTGAGCACTTGAACAAGTGTTCTGCAAGACTGGGTATAAGCAAAGAAAGAAAAATCAAGGTGCAAGTCCCAGTGAGACAGCAAAAGCACAAGAGCATTAAATCAAGAGAAAGAGTGACTGAGTTTTGCTCTGTCCCCAGGGTGTTTGGGGTCACAGGAGAGCCCAGGAGAGCTGCTGCTCTGGATGGATAACTCATAGCTCCCGTGTCACATCTGTCAGCAACATGGAGCTGTCTCAGAAATCCAAGACATTTTCTCCAGAGGCACTCATGCTAAAGCACCTGTACTCTGTGTCCTCTGTGCCATCGTTTAGAGTCCTTTGCAGGACTATGAAGCTGCTGTTCTGAGATACCTGGCTGGCCAGAAGAGGTGGATCACATGGCTGAGTTTGGGGGATGGAAGAAAAGGGTGTTTCTCTGGAGAGAACTGGAAGAATAGGCTAGAAGTACTCTGGGAAAAATGTGGAAGAACATTTTTCCTTGTTGCTAGATTTGATCCCTCTTTTCTGTTCTTTTCCAGCTGAGACTTCTACTGGATAAAACAAGCATAAAGCTCAGGAAAGAAAATTTGGATCCCCCTGGGAAGCTGAGCTATCTCCCACCTGCAAATCCTTGAGAGATTTTGACTCAGATACTGCTTCGGAAGTAGCCAGGGATGCCATAAACCAGGACATGGCTCATATTTGTGAGTCCAGACACACCACTTCCAAATGCTTTGTGTGCATGTGTGTGAATAAGCTAGACTCAAACCACCCAAAACCAGGTTTTTCTGGTGTGTATTACCTGTCAGAGCAAATGGGCCCTAGACAGAAAATGAGGTTTTCTGCACAGGCATGGATGCAATGTGGTGCTCTGCTCAGTCTGCTACAAATATCACCAATGAACCCATATTTTTTCTTTTTAATAATCTTCATTGCTCAATTTGTTAAATCTCAAAGATGACTGCTCCTGCTAGTTAAGACCACAAAAGACACTGTATCAGATTAAAAAACAAAGATCCATTTTCTCCATCATCCTGCCTCCAGCAGCTGCTAACAGTAGATATCTATAGAGAATATAAGGAAAGCTCATAGGAGCACTGCAAAAATAGAGTGACTCTTTTCCATAATACTCTCCCAAACTCAGTTCATCTCAGTGAGAAATAATAAAGATCAGGATTTTGGTAACAGCTCTAAACAGATGAGACATAGTTAATTGGACTACATTTTAACAAAAGTATGCTAAAATTTCCTAAGCAGAATGTCCTAATTTTCAGGTCTTAAATGTAATTAATTTCAAAAGTTGCATTAAGTTTGTTGTTTTGATTTGTTGTTTTGGGTTTTGTTTTGTTTTGTTTTCTTGTATTTCACTTTTTCATTTCAAGATCTCAACTGCATTGGTTGTTATTGATTCAGAAACTGACAGTCCATTAGAGTCTGAGTAGTAATGATGGAACAGTACAAACATCTTATCTTTTTATTAGTTGAAAATATAATATCATTTAATAGGTTTACAAGAACTTACTTTAAGAATAATATAGAGTTGCTTAAAAATTAAAATAAAGCTGAAATTCAATCTAAATACATCAGCTGAAGGGGTTTTAAAATTAATTTTAGAGAAATGGTTTCCACAAAGGAAAAAAGAAGTCACACTGTTAGTGTTTGTCACAAAGAGGCAAAACCTTTCTCTTCACATTAAAATGAAACAGTCACATTTAACAAACAGTTCAAACTGAAAAATTGCTTTGATTTTTCCAGAAAACAAATTGAATTTAAATGTTCTAAACTTACTTTGACCTAGATGGGGCTGAAATGAAAGATTTTTCTTCTTTCTCGTCTTAAGCAAATAGACAAAATCCTGGGTACTAGCAACAGTGAGAACACAGTAACAATTGGCCATATCAGATATCTGAACACATAAATTCATTCTGAATAATGTCGATTAAAATACAGAATAATTTTAAATCAGCTCATGAGAGAATCACATACATGAGAATTGCATAATATGTTGGTAAAATACTTTCCCTGATTGGAAAAAAACATATTTTTTTTCTAAGCAGCTTTTTTAGGACCATTTTGCAGGCAAATTCTAATGCAAACAATATTTTGTCTGCTTGAGCTTGTTGTCTTCAGATGCTCTATACAAGAAAACAGATCACAAAAATTAATATTTTTTTCCTGGTACTTCTGGTTGGCATTTATCACATCATTGAACCTGATGGTTCACTCTGAAGTGCTTTGTTGCTCTTATGGATGCTATTGCTTATGAATGCTTAGAATTTTTGGAAAAAATCCTGTATCTCCCCAGAGTGTGACTCTGTGAGCTCGTCTATAGAATTATTGTTATAGCAACCACTACAGGTGATTGGAACCAGACTGTCATGGGCCTGTGAGTGATGCACAATTTATGGTTCATCTTCTGTCTTGTTAAGGGCTTAGGGCTTATGAACGTGCTTGGTTTTTATCCAGCAGTAGAATTCCGGTGTTTCAAATCACAACATCCATAGTTTTGAGGGAGGGAGAGGGAGATGAGGACACAAATATTGCCATAATAATATTGATGGAGAAAAAACAGGTCAAGAACAGAGACACAGAGGAAAAATGGGTCTGGGGATATTGTGTATATAGATTATTAGTGTTTAGATGTGGATGATGAGGTTGAAGAAGATGAATGTAGTAGAGTGTGTTTTTATGGGGAGAGCAAAAAGAGAAATACATAGGCTAATACTTCAATAGTGTTCTTAAAACACAGTAAATTAATCCGTGGCAAGTAATATACTCATTTCAGAGGGCAGGTTTGCTTGTTTGCTACATTATGATTTTGTAATTGTGTCTGCATTTAGATACTCCTCAGCCATTGGAAACAGATCATTCTACCCTGCAATTACAAATATTGATTTACAATGATATGTGTCTCTTACAAAGTGTTTCAGTAACATCTGCAAAAGCAGATGATGCAGATGCATTAATCTCTCCATCTCTCTGATTAAAAAAAAAAAGTGGTTTTGCCCTGTAATGGCATGAAGGAACATAACTGTGATGAGTATTTCAAAGAAAGGATTGTATTTCTAGATTTCCTATGCTGTGGCTGAAGGCATACAGATAAAGATTATGGAACACTACAAACACAACAGCATCTGATTTTGGTATGTTAAGCAAATAGAAATAATAGCCTGTAAACTGCATATCCTGTTTTTTGGTTTAAAATGTACACCAAAGTATAATTAAAGCAAAACTAGTGGAAGCTACAAATGAGACTGGTTTTGAAACACTACATAAACTGAATGAGGTTTATTAGCAAATTTATCAGTGCTCATGGCCTGAATTCAAGTCTGCAGACAAAACTGAAGTCAGCTGTATTTTGTATTCCTTATTCTTTCATTGTGAATGTCTCATATATTTCCCTCTATCTTTCCTGTAAAAACCCTTCACCAAATGGCTTCAAAACAGCATCCAAAAATAAAATATCTGACTTCCGTAATACTGAAAGAATTATTAAACAACAATCTAAAACTGGCAAGCCAGGAAAAGAAAATAATGTGAGACGTCATCCCCTTCTAGCTCATTATTCAATGCCTCCTCTTTTTTGAGATAGGCCAAATGTCCCCCACTTCTTTTCAGAATTTCTTACCTCTTTTAAAACCAACTGACAGGCTCTGTTTAATACATTTTCAAAAGCCGTAACAGTTTTTTAGTGATACAAGAATAAATAATAAAAAGTCAAAAAAAGAGTGTAAAAGAAATATGTGTTATGCAAAATAACCATGTAATAAACTGGGATTCTTCCTACACCATTGCTTTATTTCGCTTTGTGACTTGGACATCAAGAAATAATATAAAATATTTAGACCCCACTGACCTTTTCAAAAAGGAAGGATACTCATTATATCCTGGAAACTCCTTTTCTCCATTTGGGATGCCCCAAGTGCATGAGATAATACCCAAGGCCAGATAATATATAGGACTACGTGTGGAGGGTAATTTTCTGATGGTAGATCTTGGCAGGAACACTCAGAGTACATCACAAGGTCTTGGATGCCAACACAAAGGACTTGATTCAGCTCATCACTCATAGGCATCTGAATCTTATCTGGATGGACTAAATCTCCATGACCTGTGCTTGTAATGGAAGCCTGGATACACAGGTAAACATTTAAATTTAGATTTATTGATTTGAAATTGACTCTTACTTTAGGTTTGGCCATACAAATGCCATTTCAAGTTATTGACTTTTATACCTTAGCTCAAGTCTTCTAGGTGGGCTTCACATTGGCTTAATACCACTCATAAAACATCCTTATGAGGTGTCATGAAAATAAATATTTTTAATCTTGTGAGCTTTAATGGTAATGGAGCTCTTACAGTTAAATATTTATTGACTGCAGTTTTAGAAAACACAAGGCAGCACCTTCTGCACAGTGAAGCCCTTGGTAACCACAGGACTGGGCAGCTCTGCTATTTAGAGTCAAAATCTTTCCAGCCCCAAGTCTGAATAGTTCTGTACCTTTATGATCTTGAGCTAGATTCACATATCAAGTAGCAAAAATCTTCAATTTTCACAAGTTTATATGCCTCATTCTCTTTTTATGCTCTTCATCATATTATGCACTGCCTGAGCTTGCAGGGTCTGTGTGATGGAAATCATGGCTTCTCTTCTGTGCTTTTTCTGAACCCAGCATGAAACAAGGCTTGCAAAAACCTGTATTACCATTGCAGCTAAAACACCTGCAATCAAATTAATATTGTGGTAGACACACATAACTTTTGAAATCAAGCATAAAAACGTATTTAGCAGCAGTAACTGCAGAGGAGTGAAAGATGCTATGTCTTCAAGTATTATATTTACATCTAGGAAATTAAGCAGAAATCCTTTACTGGGAGGGTGGGGAGGCACTGGAACCAATTGCCCTCAGAAGCTATGGCTGCCCAATCCTTGACAGTGTTCAACGCCAGGCTGGATGAGGCTTTGAGCAACCTGGTCTGGTGGAAGGTGTCCTTGCCTGTGGAAGGTGTCCCTGGCCACAGCAAGGTGGGTTGGAACTGGATGATTTTTCAGGTCCCTTACAACCCAAACCATTCCATGATTCTATGGTGTGCACTAAGGTTGGTACATCCCAAACTCTGATAGCACAAAGTCAGCCACTGGAAGTGGTTCTACCAGAAGGGGACACTCAGCTGGGCTGAAAAGTTGTTTGAAATTGCCCTTGTTTGAGACTTTCAGCTGCCTGCTTTTGCTGTGGCTGCTGTGATCAAATCTGCCAAGACTTCCACTGCATTTGTAACCTCGGTAAACGGGACAGATGGATGCCAAAGTAATCGCTGTCTCTGTGGCAGCTTATCTAATTAAACATTTAGACAGAAAGGTATAATTGCAGAATAATCTATCTGCTTTTATTGTGTGCTTTCCCTTAAGACACTCCTGTCTTTTTGACAGAGAAAATAAACTTTGACAGATGTTTACTTTCAAAGTAAAAAAGATAGGGGAGTTCTGTTAACACAGACTGCATTCAATAGCGAAGCTATTCCTTCACTGCACTTGGTGCCAGCATTCTTCGTAGAACAAAGATTTTGATACTGAGTAAAATTTGATTTACATGCCTGAGGGAATAATAAAAGAAACCTATTATGGAATGAAATGGGCTGTAATCACATTGAGAAGATAGAGATTGTTCCTTGGGTGAAGAGGGGGCAAGGCTACTGCCTGGTAAATGACCTATTGAAGAAAAAAACCAGTGTTATCCAAAATACAACACACACCAAAGTTTGAGGAATGGCATGTGCATCACTTGCAGCCAGAGATGATGTACAATGAGTGTTCAACACAGGACCACTGGCAGGGAGGCACAGCTGGACATGGAGCACCAGGACAGAAGAACAAAGCCTTCCTGCCCTTCTCACTGCATAATGCCTCAGCTGATGTTAACTCAGACCACGCAGAGGGTCAGAATCCAAGTCTAGGATGGGACCATTCTCCCCAGAGCACACAAGGTTTGTGGAGCAGGGCTCGGCTGCTGCTCCCCTGGCCAGGAGCCAGCCTCAGCTGCTGCTGGGCTCAGCACAAGCCAGGCAGGGAACGATTTCAATTACTGGAGGAACAGCTGCTGCTTCAGAAGACATGGACGAAGCCAATCCCTTCTCCAAGAGCTACTTGAACTGAGCAAAGAGCTGGCCTGCAGGCCCACAGCACAGCTGTGCAGTGTTATTCAAGCACAGGACTCTCATTAGGTCAGGAGCAGCTTCTCACATGTGCACAGACCTGAGCAGAGACTGATCTCCACCACATCCTCCCTCTGTCTCCACTGGCATTATTGCCAGTAAGAACATTGTACTAAGAATTCAGGATGCTTCCTCCAATTTTAAGGGTGTGCAGCACCCTGTGCCTTGTAAGCTCACTGTCACACAGGCTGTTCCCCTTAATGACATTTCTGCTTGGGTTTAGAGACAGAAATGCTGAGCTCCCACAGGCTTTCTAATTCTCCTCATTGCTACTCATGACAAGCTTGAGGTCTGCCCTTCTATCAGCTCATTCTGCTATGATTTTACAAAGACTTTTCTCCTATGATTGTGCACTATGTAAATTCAATTCTAATTATATAGAAATTATCATCCTAATTATACAATGATACATATCACATTTTGAGGCAAATGATGAATGTAACAGAGGGATATCAAAAAAGCTAGTAATGAAAATAGTTCAGTGGTAAACACCAGAGAAGAAAAAGCAATACAGAAGCAGATGCTTTGTGATTTGAAGATGTGAATTGTCCTTGTTCCCAAAGTGCTACAGAAGCAATTGCAGTTGACAGCCACATTTCTTGTGATAGGCATAATGTCATTCATCGCTTTATACTTGAATGACTTGGATACTACACAGTCTGTCAAGTCTAAATCTATTTAAGTCATGACAATTTATGTTATACTACAGTACATTACTTGTTTTGATCATAAGACTAAAACCATTCTTGCATGAAATTAACTGAAACTTTAAAATAAAAACCAAGCTCTTTTCAAGGCGACTGAAATTTTCCTGGGTCTGAGACGGACCAACATACTGCAAATGCAGAGGAGCAATGCAGGAAATTAAACTTTGCTCCATCCATATCCTGAAGCCCTCAGATGGGTGTGCTGAAGGCCCAGAGGCTTTAGCCAAATATCTCTCAGTAGAAAACACACTCTGGTGTGAGATCTGCTCTGCAGACAGAGTTACCTGTTAAGTACAGTGTTTGGGCTATTGCCTTTTGTCAGGATACAATCATTTTGTATGTAAAATCTTTTTACAGTAGAAAGCACTGTTTGGCTTTCTATTTTTAAAGGTTGAAAGTAACTGAGAGATGCACAAGGCAAACACCTGGGACAGATCCTGGATTTCCCAGCTGTGGGAGAAAGAGAGTGGGAAGGAAATGGAGGAAAGGGGAAATCATTACAAATCTTGGTTCTGTGGACAGATGAGGTAGAAATTTTTTCAACCTTGGGTTGATTTATTCCTGCACTAAAACTCCTAAATATTTTTTTGCCTTCTTTTACAAGATAATATTTGATATGCAACCCTTTATTAGAACCTCCTCTTACCCAATTATTTCCAGACACATTTTAAGAAATTTTAATGAGAATATAGAGAAAAAGCTTCAGTTTTCTGTGTGAACTCCTCCTGTTGCATTTTTTAAATTTTCTTGACCACTTCTTTTTTCTTTAATATTTTAAATAAAAATATCATCTCTTCACCAATTTGTGTTTGCAAATTTATGTTTGGTTGGTTGCATTTTTTTTTGTCTAGAGTGAATAAGGTGAAAACAGAAGAGAAAAATAGCTGAGGGGATGAAAAGTTACCAGGTTCTAGAACCCACATGTGGGAAATGAACTTCTCACTTTCCATAGACCTAAATTAAACCACATTATATAACCAAATTACTTTAATTCCAAATAAAAACTTAAACACTATTTCTCACTTTGTATTTTTCAAATAATCATAATCCTCAATCAATTTCTTTCCCAATAGCAAATATATTAATTAATGCAAGAAAATTTTTTGATGTATTTGAGGGAAATTCCTAGATTTGTATCCTTTCACCCTTACTCTCTTTTGTCCCTTTCTCTTATACATTATTATGAGAAGAAATAATTCCTTTTCAAATCTGGTTAAATGCTTAGTTTACAATAAAAGTTAAAAGAAAAAGATTGGAAATAGAAGGCTTTAATCAGGGTTTGCAATAAGAGGATGAATTTGGGAAAATATCTCCATGAAATTTCATTGTTCAAACATAAACCCAGATACCTTGGCATGCCAGGGAGATCAGCAGCAAATCCTATTAGCAAGATAGTGGAAGGAGAGGGGCTGTGCTATGTGACTGCTTTTAGCAGCTGCAATAAAATGGATGTGTGAGAAAAACAGCTGCAAGTGATGAAATATGCAGGCAGGGCTGTATTGAGAAGTGTTGTGAATACCCTTAAAAACATCTAATTTAGATGGACGTGGCCAAAAGGTCACTGTGAGGTCTCAAAAAAAAATTAAGACGAAAAAGAGGGAAAAAAAATAGAGACTACTGTTCTCAAATGCATATAAATATATCCAAAAATATTAAATGGGACTGTCTAAGCACAGAACAAAGCTTGGTGATGCAACCCTTTGCAAAGGAACTTCTATGATTTAGAGAGTGAGTTCAACATGAACTTGTAACATGACAATGTTGTTAAGTACAAAAATCAAAAGCCTGTATTCTTTTCTTCCATACAGGGATCTTAGCAATTAAGGATATTGTTATCCATCTAACTATCTATGTCTTTTTTGTTGAAAGAAGAAAACAATCCTTTTCTGTGCAAGCATGTACCTTCTGCCTTTCTATTTATTGGATAACGTACAGAAAATTACAGAGAGTTGAGAGTAGAGTGCTGGCTGTGATTAGGATGGGGAAGAGTGGCTTATGAGGATGCTCACACACTCCTAAGGGTGGCCTTACGCAGCCCTGGTTTTCTTTGATGGCAAAGCTGCTTAAGACATCCACACCACCCTCGCAGCCTCCAACCGCTCATTTGCTCTCCTCGTGCAGCAGATTCCTGCTCCCTCAGGTCTGCCAGTGACTTTGACCAGGCCACAGTGGGATCCAGATCACTGAAACCATGAGTTTAGAAAAAAAATTACAGCCTCTTCTCTTTTAATAGCCCAAACATCTTTTCACCAGCTCTGTTTTCTCCTGCAAGAGTCCAGGACTGGCCTCACAAATGATTGCAGCAATACATCCAAAGGAGGAAATTTATGGGGCCATATTTCGTGCTGGTCAAGAGCAGAAGGAAATTAGAGTCTTCTGAGAAAGATTTTGCTGCTCAGGGAATTCCAGATGGCTTTTTTAGGTGTAGCAACCTCTGAACTGATGGACTTGTACCTGACAGCAAAACCTGGAACAGACAAATTGGTTGGCCCAAAATCAAAAAGCAAGGAATGTGCTTTTCTACAGATATGTGTGTGGTATCTAAAACCAAAGTTGTCTCAGCATGATATAGATAGAAGACTTTTTGTTAAAATTAGGACAAAAATGGAGGGTGGAATATTATGCAGTACACTCTGAAGGGTTTTTTTTGCTTTTTCTTGGATGAAAAAATCATATGAAACATTTACAAGAAAAATCTCAAGAACAATCCTCTATTGAAAAGGAACTGACTAGTTGAGGATCTTCTTTCTTAAGCTGGCCAGTGAAGTAGTATTAAAATTAAAAAATTTTTATAGTATTAAAT